>JAHHUM010000633.1:0-135000 GCA_036173005.1 Crenichthys baileyi
AAAGGGGGGTTACACACCGTTGTATGGGTCTGTAGTTTTTTGGGCAGTTTCTTCATGCCTCCTTTCCCAGAACAAATAAAATGACCAGTTTCAGTAGAAATTTTTTTTTTTCCCCTGGTCTTTTTGGGAGACAATTTTTAAACACAGAATCTGATGCAAGATATCAATTAGCCAAAGGAAGCCAATTTTTACTGCTTTTTAATTAGTACAACGTTTTCGCCTGCTACATGTTTACAAAAATTTTTTAAAAAACCATTCTGAGATGATTGGTGCTTTATGACATGGCGCGTTATCCTGCTGGAAGGGAAACCCATCAAAAGGGGTCCACGTGGTCTAAAGGGATGGACAGGGCAACAATACTCGGGTAGGTGTGGCTTTGACAGATGCTCAAGGGGTACTAGGCCCAAAGTTGCCAAGAAAAATATCCCCCCCCCCTTTACACCCCACCACCACCAGCCTAACCTTTTGATAAAAGGCGGATAAAATCCATGCTTTCATGTTTTTGACCCCAAAAATTCTGACCCTCCCATCCGAATTCGCAGCAAAAATGAGACCATCAGAGGGGGGCAAACTTTTTTCCAGTCTTCTATTGTCCAATTTTGGTAGCCTGTGTGAATTGTAGCCTAAATTTTTCCCTTTCTTGCCGAAGGAGTGGCACCCGGTGTGGTCTTCTGGCTGCGTCCCATCCCCCTCAAGTTCGACGTGCTGTGCGTTCAGAGAGCTTTCTCTTGCCGGTTGTAAGAGTGTTATTTGAGTTACTGTTGCCTTTCTATAGCTCCAACCGTCTGGCTTTTCTCCTCTGACCTCGGGCATCAAAAAGACATTTGCGCCCCAAACTCCCGCTCACTGATTTTTTTCTCTTTCTGTACCATTCTCTGTAAACCCTAGAGGGGTAGTGCGGAAAACCCCAGTAGTTTAGCGTTTCTGAAATATCCAGACCAGCCCGTCTGGCACCAACAACCATGCCACGTTCAAAGTCACTTAAATCACCTTTCTTCCCCATCTGATGCTCGGTTTGAACTGCAGCAGATCGTCTTGACCATGTCTACATGCCTAAATGCGTTGAGTTGCTGCCATTAACGAGCAGTTAACGCAAATCATTCCTAATAAAGTGGCCGGTGTGTGTGTATATAATTAAAAGAATGCATTAACTATTATAATTTAAGAAAGCTACTTTTCAGAAGTAGCTTATTGTTCTTATTATAAAAAATTACTATAAAACATTTATTAGTATGATTACAGTTACACCTTTTTAGCAGAATGGGTCATTTTTCAAATCAGTGATATTTTATTTAGCTCAGATAATGCTTTATTATGCAAACAGAAATATGGTTTCGATAAAAGGAAAATAAATTGTACCATTGTTGCTGCTATAGGACATAAGGTGGAACGTTGCCGTAAACTATTGACTTGTTATAATCAGTTTCAACATCTCCATACAGGCAGGAGTTTTGGCAGTTTGTGGCTCTGAATGATACAGGTAAGTGTTAACACAACGTCAAGATGGAAAGACATCAGCAATGACCTCAGAGAAGCAACCTCACCCTTCCCATCAGTCTGGGAACGGTGAGGTTCATCATTAAATGGAAGTAAAAATTCACTAGTTGATCACATTTAAGACAGCTGCTGATCTTCCCAGATGTAGACGTTCCAGCAAATGTTCCCCAACATCAGAGAACGAGCTCCATCTCAGACTTCTGGGAACAGTCTGGACCAGTCAGGATGCACAGCACCATGTTCTGAGAAGAACTGTGAGGAAACACGTCTGCAAACCTCAATGAACTGAAGCAACGTTCGATAGAAGAGTGGACACAAACTTCTCCCCAACAAAGTGAGACTGAGAAGGTCAGACAGAAACTCACCGCTGACAGCTACTGCTGCTGACGGTGTATCTACAAGCTGTTAGATGGGATATACTTTGTTTTTATTTTCTGCAAATATGACATAAACTTGGTTCTATTTTTCTCATTCTTTGAACTTGGCTCTCACTTGAAGGTTGGTCCAGGTTTCCTTTAAAGGATAAAAGGGAGCAGCCACTATAGTTGTATGGTGTGATGATATTGTTCACTTTTTGGGTGAAATTTCCACAATAAAGAAGAAATAATCTCTCTAATTGAACTCTGACATGTGGTAAAGCTTCTGGTGAGGCTGAAGGTCAATGTCCTCAAACTGAACGTGTCTGTTTCTGTAAAACTCCATCAGCTCCTGTCAAAATCCCAACAACTAGAAGGTAGAAAATAATCTGGCTGCACATTTTATCCTAAGAGTGGTTTTTAAGGGTCTGTATGACCTTCTGCTGAAGCTTCAGAGATGTTGTCTTGGTGTCAAGATCATCCATGAAGCCTTCATCCACAGATTCCACATCTACCTCCTCTCCCTCAGTCTCATTGGGCAGAAAGACGTGAAGCTGAGCTCGACCTGGAGGTCCAGCAGCAGCAGGCCTCTGGCTGCAGCTCAGAAAACATGGCTTCCCCATCACAGACAGAGCTTCTCCCTGGGAGGATGAGGAGTTACGACGCCGGAGATCCACGTGCAACATGTCTGAGCTCAGAGGTGGGATGTGAGAGTGTCGCCTCACCGGACCAGGCCGGACGGTGGGTTGGATGGCCCGGGAGAAGTGAATGTAGTCCGGTCTGCTGCAGCTCTGGAGATGCTGGCTCTGCTGCTGGCCTCGACTCCCCACTGGCATGCAGCTCTTGCAGGGCAGCAGGGTGGAGGCTTTGCCTGTGGATGGAGGAGGTGGAGATCGTATCTGTAAAATGCTGGAGAGCTGGGTCCCAGAAAATCCTTCTGACAGGACATCCTGACCTGGAGTAAGGAGGGACAGCTCGCTGACGCTGAAGAGACAAACAGGAAAACATGGATTTCTGCTTTTTACACAAATTATCTTTAATATTAAAGTTTATTTGATGATCTAAAGCATTTAGGTATGACAAAAGAAAAGTGTACGGGGGTAAATACTTTTTCACAGCGCTGTATTTGAGTTTTCATGCATAGAACCTGATATTTAGCACTGATTGATATGCAGCTCAAGAACAATCGAATCATTCATATTTGAGCTGAATGTACAGAACTCTCTCATTCAGGATGTGTTGGAGTGGATTTCAGTAATCTGATCCACCGCCCCAGAGTAGAACTTCATCATCTCCGGTTTGATGGTCACTCAGAACCTTCTGGTCCCAGGAGAAGACCATCAGATAACCTACCAGGCTGTCCCTGTGGTGCATTCAAGTATCACTCAGGTTTCTCCCACTTAAAAATGCAGATCAGCTTTCAGCTCCGAGAATAACGGGTTACCAGTACCTGACCGTCTGGTGGTGGTGGGACTGGTTCACACAAAGCCATCAAACTGGGACACAGCGAGGAGGACACAATCAGAGAGTAATTCCAGCCAGCCTGGGATCTGACAGGGGCTTTTACTAAAAATAAAAAAGTGGATATTATGCACAGGTGATTCATCACATCCAAACAGGCTGCTGGATCACCCGTGTTCTGCACTTTCAGAACCGTTTTAACCATTTACAGACCCCACTGCTGCTCCTGAAGCCGGAGAGAAGAGCCCGTGTGGTGGGAATAACCCCTGAGCGAAGATGCTCGGTCAGCTGATCAGAGATCTGACACAATAATAATTTGTCAGCAGACTAATTAACTGGTGTGACTTTTTAGGTCGGGAACGGCCTGTAAGTTCGTCATTCATCCAAACCTTGCAGATGCAGAACAGTGACGGGTTCATACTTAGTGTCTGAAAATTAAAACCCAGTTTGATCAACATTTAAACACTTTTTTAATTTCATTTATTACTAAGAGATTTGTTGTCCAGCCACAACAAAGTAGGCTGGTTTACATCAGATTTGTTTTTGGTTGACCAGAGAATTAAAAACTCTAAAATCTGTTAACATTTAAATTTTTTTTTGGTGAACTTTGAGGACCTCTGAATGAGACTGACCAGATCATGTTTGGTATTGCAGTGGGTTGGAGTCTGGGAACTGAGGCTTTCTGCTCACCAACTCTGGGACAAGACCATTAATGCTGAATGGAAGCAGTTATTGTTTTTATCTCAGAATTGAATAAATATTATTACAGTCTGAAAATGTTTGAAAGTTTAACTAGAAGTTTCAATTTGTGTATTTCTTATTTTCCTTGGGTGTACTTTACATGGAATTACTGCACTTTTTAATATTTGATGTAGTATTTCTACACCATCAGTGGTTTTAAAATTTGTTTTTATGCAATCTTTTATATGCATTTAACAAGAATCTTAATCTTAAACGGCAGATTTCCATATTTGTCCCAGACTGTAACGTAAGGGGAGGTTTTTTTACCTGAGGTGAGCCATGCTGCCCTGCCTGCGGGGTCCTTTGGTTGCAGCCACCAGAGAAGGGAGCCTCAGGGGGGCTCTGCTCCTAAATCCAGGCTGCACAGAACCAGATAGCTGGTGGCCGTTTCTCTGGATGGATCCACAGTGCCACAGTCGGCTGACGTTCAAGCCGAGGACACCTGTGGGGGGAGCAGGTCCAGTAGGTCCGTTCATCTGGGGTTGTTCACTTTGAAAACTTGCACCTGAAGAAGTTGTCATAGAGCTGAGAGTGATGAACCTGCAGCACATACCCCTGCCATGCCCCAGGGTGGTGGTGGGGTGGGGGGGTTCTGGATGTACCAGACAGTGCATTGTAAAGAGGACACCATCAATGATGCATGACCATTAATGATGCAGAGCTGGTGCTGGTCAGGTGGGCATTAATGAACTGTCCCCTCCCTCTTTGGCTCAGCTTACAGCAGAGCTGGAGATGTAACAGGATTCAGAGACAATATTGATCCCAAATATTCCAACAAAAAACAGAAACTAAAGTTCGCAGGACAGGGGATAGAGTTGACCGGACTTCTCAACAGCCAACCATCTGAATATAAAGGATTTTAGCTCAGTTCATCCTGAGTGAATGTGTGCATGAACAGGTGATGAGGTAAATATGGTCATTCATATGAGTCAGCTAGTATTTCATGTGAAGCTGGGTGCTCCATAAATCATTCCTTCATGGTAACTTCTTAGTCTCAAACAATCTTATATCTTCATGGAATTCTGATCAAATTCATTTAGCCTAAAAAGACATTTTAACAATTTTCCAAGAACCTTTGATTTTTCTGCTTTTGTTCAGAAAATTCAAACTGACGTTTTGTCTATAGCTCAACATTTGCTGGATGCTCATCAAAACGTCGTGACTAAAAATGTTCTCCTGCCGGTTTCTGCTCGGGCCATTCCAGAACTTTACTTCTCTGCAGAAGTCATCCTTTTGCTGGGACTTAACAAGAGGCTGAAAAATAAAATCCTTCCTCAACTTGCTTGTTGCTCCGAACTTTATCGACCCTAGAACACGGTATGATGCTGCCACCACCATGTTTCAAAGTTGGTATAGTTTCTTTTGGTGTTGTGCACCAAAAACTCCCAGGAGGTTCTGGGAGATTTTATGTTGGCCTGGATGTTTCATTTGGACTTCGTCTTGGAGCCCTACTCCCTCTGAAATACACTCAGAGATTGTTGACTAGCACTTGTTGGAAATCCTGCAGCAAATGTGAAAGGAATTCTCCTGAGATCCAAACACAATTCAGGCTAATCAGAACCACAGGTGTGATGTCATTTAAAAATAATCACTCCAACTCCTCCACAAGTTTATAACCTTTATAACTTTTAATGCAAAAGAGCTAAGATGAACCCACTAGTTAGTGAATTGCCTCTAATTTGACTGATGCTGCGGATCTCAAACTACTGCAGCTTTAAACTAACAATGAAAAGTTAAAAGCTTTTTCTAGAAAATAAACCAGGGAAGCAGCTTCCAGCAGTAATGTATGCATGAATGAGGAGGGCTGAAGTTACATTCTTTCCTTCAGAAGCTCATTTATCAGTACTTCTAAAAAGTCTGATGGGATCAATCATCTAGGAACAGAACATCTAGGAACATAACATCTGTGATGTTTTGGAAGTAGAACCTGAGTGCTTCGGTGGTCCAGATGATTTCTCCTGTTGTGTTTCAGCTGTAAAACGTCATAGACCACCAGATGTGATTCAGCAAGTTCCAGCTAGCAGCTCAGACGAGACGTGGACCTGAGCCAGATTCAGTCCGGATCATCTTGCGTCAGGGCTGGATGTCCTCCAGGATTGACAGCCAACACTTGGGATAAGAAGGTGTTTCAGCAGCGGAAACTTTGCACCTTTAGTCTTTTAGTTGTATCTGAACTGGAGGCAGCGATGCAGCACAGCAGGAAAACAGGCTGCAGGTTAGTGCTCAGCTTAACATGTCCCTTATTGTCCCCATGTCCTGGTCCAATGAAGGTAGTAACTGCACCATCTCCATGTTAGGCATAACCTGCCTGAACTTCTGATATTTTAGGGTTAAATGTAGCTGAAAAGACATTGATTGTAAACTCAGATAGCAGCATTTGATTATTTAGTGATGAACACGGAAAAAAAAACAAACAACCAAACTGTGTTCCTTCATTTATTTTCTAACAGAAGAAGAAACAATCTGTCCACTGGACCACCGGGTGTTCGCCCCCTGCTGGATACATTCAGGTACTGCAGCTTTACCTGCATCTCTACCTGAAAAAAGGCAAAATAAAGGTCAGATCATGTTTCACCTTTAACCTTGCAGAAGGTGGTGGTGGTGGTGGTGGTGGTGGGGGGGGGGGTTATATGATACATACATCAAAAAAGTTCATGGATGAAGTCCAGACCCGAACCTGGAGGCGACAAGGGTGACACGGCTCAGTTCCGCTGGAGCTCCTGCAGGTTCTAAGACTTCAGGTTTTATTTCAACCTGTTATGAGAGAAGAGGGCAGTCACTCAGCTGTGTGACCTTCATTATGAGGCAAGGCATCACGCTGCTGCAGGTCTTACCGTGGCTGCTCAGATCGAACCCTCAGCCTCCTCTGATTGGTCGAGGCTCCTGGGGTAAGAAAAACAAACAGTAAGAGCCTGGCAGTGATTGGTCAGCAGCTTGTTGAGGTTTTCCCTCTCATACAGATCAAATCAGGCTGTGCCGTCTGTGTAGAGATTGGTTAACATGTAAATAAGTGTCGTGTCACGGAGTTGCTGTGTGTTATCAACATGTACTCAACTTTTATAAACTGCAGACAGACAAATCTGGGACCGCAGCTGGAACAAGATACCGACCCGGCAGAGCTGCACCAAAAGCTCTCAGAGCAGGACTTTAAGACCCGACGCCCTTTTAGATGTAAGGGGTCATCATAGGCCAACAGGGACGTTCTGGCATCACACTGAGACTGGAAGGAGAACATTTAGGCCCAATCAGGTAAAATGGTTCCGTTTGGAATAATGGGTCAGAGTGCAGACAGATAAATCATCAACCTCCTCTCAGGATCATCACCCTGTAAGAACCAGTAACTTCAGATGAACTATTGGTGTGAAACTGTAGAAATTGATCAACTATCAACATGAAGGAGCAAGATGATCACTGGTGCTTCAGGACGGTTATAGAGAGTTGACACTGAACACGGATCACCAACCAGAGGCTGGTCCTGATCCAGATCCCACTTATGTTTCTACAGGATCACGACAGAGGTTTCACTACAGTTTGGTTTCTCAGCCACACAGCTACAGTTTCTGTTCACAGCGGTGTTGTGACTGAGAAGGAACCTGCTGAACAGAAACACAGAGGCCACCAAGTCCGAGTCCAAATCTGGACTCAAACACAGACTCACAAAATAATGCAGTAGAGACAGTCCCACCCAGTCAGTACAGACCACAGCCCTCCCAGTACCAATATAAGGCAATGCTCACAGAAGACATGAAAAGACTCCGTCTGAAGTTATTGGACCAAAGTTCCTCTAATGGACCCAAAGTGTCTGACAGTAAAGGTCATACAGTGGTCAGTTGCCACGTGCAATTTAGAAAAAAATAAAAAGAGATCATGACAGAACTCGATTCTCCTGTGATCAACTTGATGTTTTCAGGCTGTAAACCAGGAATTTATCAGGGCCGTTTTCTCCAAAATCCTCAGAGTCTCTCAGGGAGCTTCTAACTCCTTCAGCTTCAGAGTGGTTCAGTTCTCTGCTGAGAGCGACTGAGCGAGGAGAAGACCGTTACTCCCATCTTAGTGAGGTGTGGCCAGCGCCATAGAAAGAGAGAGTTACGACACTCCCATTGACTTCTATAGAAAGAATGTAATGCGGAAGTCACGTGGGTCATGGAGCTGCTAATAGTTCCAAACACCAGCAGCTCCAGCATTGGACGTAGTTCATTCTCGGTGTTTCGTAAAATACTTTTAAACAATCAAAGGTCCGTGGTAACAGTCAAGGTGTTTGCTTAGGGCTTGTTTGTTGGGGTGCAAGATGAGGTTTGACATTGTTTTTTCTTCGTGTTTTTCGCCTGGCTTTTACTTTCAAGATGTCCAGCATTGGCCAGAATTTTTTTTCTTTCATTAAGGATATGTTTTGCTGCTATTCTTAGTCTCAGCCTGATGAATCTGGTGGTAATTTTTCTTTGCACATCATGACATGAAGGAAGGATGCTTTCTAATAGATTTGCTTCTCTCTCTAGAGTATCCATGGCATTTGGGAGCTTCATGACAGATTGACTGGACCTTGTTCTGAAAAGTTTTTCAACTTTCTGGACCAGACTGAAGGCTTCATCTGATGGCTGACACAGCACTCCTCGTTTGAATTCCTTCAGTATCAATAGGGTACTGTGCTCTCCTTCCAAAGTGTCATCATTTTGCTTAATTGAACTTGAACATCCATCACAGATATTGGAATGTTTGATTACTTTATTTACAATGTATCCTGTAAGATGCTACAGAATACATGTTTCGCTGTTGGTGAGGTCAGGAGTATCTGTGTTTCCAATCAGCTGCTCCACACGAAGGCCAGGACTGGGAAATATCTCCTAAATGTCCAGGAACTCTGCCAGAAGACTGCCGCCATCCTCCTGATAGCTTTCTGATTTTACAGTTGTCAGAAACTGTCCAACTGAGATTGATCTCAGTGCCTGGTGAAACTCCACTGGTGTTGGGACTGGATTCCTTTGCCTTATGCAGCTGAACAAGTTTTCAAGGCAGTCCTGAGTAAACCTGCTTGTCAACACAAACATGTGTCCAAGCATGTCTTTCTGAATACCTAAAATTGTAGATGTTGCCATCACAATTCCTGTTTGCACTGGTTTCCAGCTTCCTTTTGGACCTATTCTAAGTCCACTGAAGAGTGCCAACATGTCTTGGAGGGATTTAATGGCTTTGTTGTACTCTTCCATCTTGTGCCTGCTGAGTCCCATCACAGGGTGGCGAGAGGACATGAGATCAAACCAGTGGTTCACCTGCTCCAGAAACCAGGCTGTTGTCAGGTTAGAGGTGGGTCACTGCTCCTGCTGCACCATGTATTTCAGACCTGCACTTGCTGACTTACTAAAGACATTCAATAGAGGCCCCACCTTCATTTTGTCAAAATGACTGGGCTGAAGGGTTTTTTTGTGAAAGATTTGGAGCAATTTTCAAAGGCATTTGTTCCTGAAAATCTACCCTGTCCTCTGAGGCTACAATTTCATCTTTTTCTCCTTCACTTTCCCTCATCCCACTTGCCTCATTTGTTTCTTTCTTCATCTCTGAAATTATAATGGCACTGTTAGCATGAAGATTAGGTAAAAAATTTGAAACTTATTATTTAACACCGTTTGTACCAAAGTTTACTTTAGAACTATATGTGTGATCACTAGTCAGTGGATCAACATGCAGTGGAAGTTCTGCTGGACTTCTCATTGCAGGATCCTTCCTCCTCTTTGGTTCTGGGCAATGAAGAAAAAGGGTTGGAACGGCATCAGGCCTCAGTCTCACTTGGCCTGACTGTGCCTTCACAAATTGTCCTTTTTCAAAATGTGCCTGTAAAGTGATTTATTTATTTTCTTGCACATTTCATTAGGCCCTTGTGCATTTTCCAGTGCATTGTGCAGATTGAACTTACAGCACATAGTTTCCTGTTGTTGTGACCTCTGGTGATGGTGAGGTTGCTTCTACTGACTTGAACCAACCATTTATTTCTTCTTTCAAGATCTTTTGGGAAGCCATACATATGGATTCCTTTCTCTGACCGATTGGTGCATCCAAATGCAGCACACCCAACCATGGTAACCTGCTGAACCTACAGAGGAACACATTTACTTTTTTGCCTTCTAGCTATGATATTGATTGATTCTGAGTCCTCTAAACTGTTTCTGTATTGTTTTCAGGGAGGTCAGCAGATGTGGTGACTGACTTCAGAGGGAGCTGCTGCCAAGGAGGATGAACTCTCATTCGGACTTGGGCACCTTTCTACCTCGTCTAGATTTGATCAGATACAGTTTATTGGTGCAGATGTAATTAATAAACTGTATAAATGGTACTGCAAGTACTTCTTTATTAAAGCTAGTTTTGCATTTTACATATCTTACAGTAAATTGTTTGGTCATTTATTTTTACACAATTCACAGTTGTTTTGTCATCTAATACGATTTTAACTACAGTGTCAATTAAATGTACATTTTAGTCCATGAATTACAACTTCTGTTAGGATCTTCAAATTATGATTTAGTAACCAGTAATCAGTTCATTATTATTGAATAATTACCGAAAGTTGCAGAAAAGAGTGAAAAAAGTTGCTTTTAGCGTTTTTTTTTTAGTGTTGCGCCTGAAGCCGTTCAAACTGACTGACACCGCTGAGATGTTTGGAACTACTGAGAGCTACATGAACCACGTGACCGCCTATCGGCGAGTTCAAAGAGTGTCGTAACTCTCTCTTTCTATGGCGCTGGGTGTGGCTAGGTGTGGTCGACCCCGTTGCTAGGTGTGGTCGACCCCGTTGCTAGCTGCTAGTAATCCATGGAGAAAAATTAACCGATGATAGAACTTAGACTGGATTCAGAAATGTTTAAATCCTGATAAAACTTTACAAAATTAAATTGTCACATAGAATCAACATGTTTGAACCTTATTTAGATGCTCATCATTATTTTATCTATTTAGCTATCAGCATTTTACTGCGAGCTCCTTGTTTAATGAGGTTTTTAACATTTAACAAATATTTAACAGCTTAAACGCCAACATAACTTTCTAAACCAAGTTTCAATCAATTTATTTGTAAAGGATAATAACAAATAAACCAAACATCAATTATATCTGTGTTCAACTTCCCCTGGTGAAACCCAGCGGGAGTTTGAAAGCGACGGGCCGAAAGACGGGCCTCCTCCCCTGGTCTAGCGAGCTTCGACCGCCCGGGTCAGCTGACAGGTGGTGGAGTGGGAGCGAACATCTCCGAACACGTGCACTTTTGCAATTAAGCGATATCTTGGTAAACTGAACAGATATTTCAGTTTTACAGAGCTACATTCTCACCTAAAAACATCGTAAACGTTTATTTTTTTTCACAGTAACTGTAATATATCCAATTGTATTCCCAGCTTCTCTCCCCTCCAGCTTTTGCTACTTCTGTTTGAACAATCTTCCTCGACCCGCAATGAATCATGGGATATGGTGGGCCACGAAGAATACGTTGGACCCATCCTTCAAATCTGGGGAAAAGAAGGACTCCTTTGAAGGAGCCTTCGAAGTCGGATAGCCTTCATCGCTCACCATGACGTAATCGGCCTAAGATTCGATGGATGCTGCCCCTGAATTTGGCCAAAGCCCAAGTGTCAAAAACAGCAGCAGAAGCAGCACAGGTAGCTGTAGGTGAAACAGACATTGACCGCTGTATTAGTTTCTGATTAGAAACGTCGTGGCCTCGGGTCAGTAAGCACACAAATGTCCACTTCAAAAAACTGCTCTGAAAGTTGTTTTTTCTCCTGACTTCTTCAGGTCTTTAAATGGATTATTTTCCATATAAACACATCTTGGCTTTATTAGTTTTTGCTGCATGTCCTGACCCCCCTTTCTGTCTCCTGATCTTTGAAAATTACACAAAGTAAAACCAACTAGTTTTTCACTTCCACCCTTTAAGCAGGACTGCAGGACAGTGAGAGACTCCAGACAGCTGCTGCAACCGCACCGGTCCAAACCGAACCAATATGTTAAAGAACCAACAGCAACCCTGAACATTTTCATGCTTGTAAATAATCACAAGGCAAGTGTGCAAATTCCTCCCCATTATCAAACAGCTCAGTTCAAATGTGTTAAAAATATGCAAACAGTGAACAGACTGAAGGGGATTCAGTCTGGCCATGATCTTCAAAAGGTTTGCAGGTACAAACTGGTTTGAGTGCGAAGCTGGAAAAACCAGGTGCAAATCGAATTGCATTTTAGCGTGTTTGCCTTCATGAATATGCAAAACACAAGTTAAAAACCCAAACGCACAAATTTATGGGAGGACATTCAACTGTAACCTTTACCACCCGTAACACGATTTATCAAACCTGTAAGGTGTGCTGGTGCCGTTAATATTTAGCACGTGTGAAAGGCAGATGCTAACTGTTGCTCCAACACTGAACATTAACAGTCACCAGAGACCAGAAAACTATCAGGAGCCAATGAATCATTAAAAAAGAAAAAACAATAAAAAAAACTATCCTGTGTGCTTCTTGTGCACAAGCGAGATTATTTAATTCTTCTCCCTCCATGTTCCTTTCAGCTCGGTACGAAGCACATTCATGTTGTATTAAATTATTAAGGGCCTGCCTTGGTTTGGGTCAAACGAGTCATTTCGCTCAATGAAAAACCAGTTCAGAGAAAGAAGCTGGAAGCCCTCAGAGTGGGGTTGCTGACGGAGGAGTTGGAGCTCTGCTCCATGGTGACAGCCAGCAGCACACTACGCTCTGCACCTCGTTTGCACCAGTTATCCATTGCGCTGCAATCTTTGAAGATGACGCACAACACGGCCACTTGTTGCATGTGCAATTTTTTCTTTGCACCATTTCACGCTCCTTATTTGGAAACTAGGAAGATCAGACCCTAACAGTTTATCCAGTATTAAACTACATGACTTATTGGTGGTAATTGGGGTAAATATTACAGATAAATCTGAGAAATCTGCTAATTTCAGTGAGAAATCGGTGAGCAGAACAAACAATGCACACAGCAGGCAGCCTAATTTAAAGCATTCTGCCTCAGTTCATCTGCTGCTCTGACCCAGCAGCAAACAGTAAACCAATCATGTTGCCTCTGAGTGCAATGAAGACCAGTTTAGGTTTTATGCAACAGGGTTTAAATGGTAATTTCTTTGTGACGGTATTACTAACAATAAACCATTTAAACACAGTAATCCTTGAAACCAAATTCACGTCACGTTTAGATTTCCACCAACATAATAAAAATTCTAATAACACCTGGAGCTTAGTTGAATGTTTGTGTCCATAAAGGTTTTCATATCAGCCTCTTCAAAGCTGAAAACGCAGGACTGGACCAACAGTGAGGTGACCTGATGGAGGTAGGTGGGACCAGTCATGGATGATTGCTGTAACTGGACCTCAGCTCAGCACGTTTACTAACAGCAGTCCCATATCAGCTAGGAGGACCTTCACTGATTTAGCTCTGCTGTGAAGCTTCAGGCAGAAGATCCGAGGCTTTATTCAAGGAACGCTGAATACCTATCTGTAATTATCTTCATACATCCCAAAACGTGTAATTTACTGATTCTCCAGCTGACGTCAGAAGATCAGCAAGAAAACATCTCATCTCCTTCAAGAGCTTCCAGTTTCAGACAGATCTGTCCATGACGATCATTTGCTGAAGCTAACTGGAAGGTCATGGTTTAACTTTAAGGTTCAAAGATGATTTGGGTACCAGAAATACTGTCGTAAACAAGGCATTTCCATCCAAAGACTCGGAGCTGTTGCTTTTCTGGTCATAGCTGCAGAAAACCTGCTTTTCTAGTTAAACTAAAACAAAAAAAACAAGAAATCAGAGGATGAATACAGTGAAAAGGAAAAGCTGAAACTGCTTTAAATGTTTGGGGTTTCAAGTGAAAACTTCCAGATTAAAATACGTTCTTGTTTCAACAGTGAGGTCCCACAGAACCCAGACACATACCAGGCATATTTAAACTAATTCAACCCTGTGTAAAACAGTGTGTGTGTGTGTGTGTGTGTGTGGTGTGTGTGTGTGTGTGTGGTGTGTGTGTGTTGTGGTGTGTGTGTGTGTGTGGTGTACATATATATACATACACACATCTATTTACAACAAAACTTTCCCACCAATGTTTGAAAATACATTTTATACGTCTGAACATTAGGACATTCATTGTTTGCACAAACTTGACCAATAAAAGTGATTCTGGATGAACATGTGAGCTTTACGCTCGTGTCTCCACACAGCCACATCGCCAAACTGGATGTGATCCATTCATGGATACACACACGTGTACTGTTGCATACATACACAGCCAAAGTACTACAGACGCATACATACAGAGCAAAGGTCAACAAAGTGCTGCATTTGCACATGACAAACAGGTTCAGAAGGACATTTCTGCACTGTGATGCCATTCTTTCAGTGTGATGCCAGAAGCCCTCATCAGGAAGCCTTCAGAAGAGGACCTGAGTGAAGGCACAACTGTTCATCTTGTATCAGAAACATGGAGGGGACACTTACCTTACTGTTCAGCTGATCTGTGTAAGCATACCTCTGGCTGCAGTGTAAACAAGTCCAGGCTTTACTGTCCACTGACTTCTGCAGAACTACTCATCGTCAATGTAACCCAACTGCAGAGAAGGTGCATGTATGGAGAACTGGGCTGGCTGACAGCAGCTAACGCACCTCATGTAGCCAAAATCAGAAACACTCAACCACACAGACACAGCTTCCACCCTGGAAACATTAAGGAGCACGGGAGCTCCTGCCTCCTGGTGGAGCTTTTCTCTCTGGGTTCAGTCTGTAAGGAGTTCTGATCTGCTGGAGACTTCATCTTGTTGGGATGTAAAGGTGATCAGCTCACGGTTTAATGTACACCTGTCTGGATTGTGACAGTTCTTTTGTGGTGTGGTACATTTGCACAGAAAACTGATGTTAATTACCGTTAACGCTAATGATCAACTGGAGTGTTCAGATTCTACCTTTGACTCACCAAATATATGCAGAATAGCAGTTAAGGCTGCATTCTGCACTAACAGCTGGTTCTGGTTCATATTCTACCTTCGGTTCTGCTTTAACAGCCTGAAACATTCAAACAGTTTCAAAAAGTCAATTACACTGAGAATTCACTGAAGGCTGCACTATGCACCATGCACCTAATCATCTCTACCTACTCTGTTGAACTGCAGTTGGTGCTAAATCAAGGAAGCGCGGCTTCAGCCGGAATTAATCGGAATGCTTTCGTTTTGGTTGGAATCATTCCAGATAAATCTGGTTTACAAGTCAGTTCTCCACTTAAATAGTGATTGATTCCTACCGGCAAATTTGGTATTGTGAGTGAAATTACAAAGTTAGTATCAATATTGCATGCAGGTCAATCTAGTCAAAAATACCCCATCTTACATTTCAAGTAAACCTGGTAGGTGAACGTCAGGAACATGCAGAAGAGTCCCATGTAATTCCCAGGTAAACCTTTAACTTCTAGAGTTGTATAAAGTCAGTGGGAGGCTTCGTCTGAACAAGAGTTAATTAAATGTTTGCATTATAGACTAAAGGCCATAAAGCAAAACATTCAGTAATCAAAGTTAAATTTATGTTATTCCTCACTGGGCTGCGCTTCCCAATAAACACAGTAGGAAAAAGCTTTAGTTCCCATTTCTGCTGTAATGTGTGTATGTTCTGCGGTTTATGGTGTCAACGCTATGCAACGTTTCAGACTTTGCTTTAATTTGGGATCTGTGCTTTATGATGCATTAACAAACAGGTAAATTAATGTGACCCGGATTAGAGATCCACGTCTAGCCGAAACACAAATCTTTACTTGGCAAATAAAGTTTAAACATTTTTCCCTGCAACTGAAAACTACATTAACTTGACTCCTCAGAAGAAAAGGTTGAGGTTTTTTACCGTTAGCATGAATAAATGGGTAAGATTTTTTTTCAGACTACTTTCACCTGGTCTTAATTTCACTGAAACCTTGAGTTTATTTGCAATCCTGTAACACAGCTCTTACCTGCCCAAAACATTTCCTTTTCAGTTTATTTGGAAGAAAGGACAGCCACAGGTGAGCAACACATTTACAGCTAGAACATGCAGCCACTGCTCCACTTTGAATAGTCGGACCGGTGGAATGAAACCTGTTAGAACCAAACCAACAGCTCTCAATCATGAAGCTGTTGCAGCCACTAGTTTTTATTAATGATCTTCACACAGGTAGCATCTCAGACGCAATTTAAAATTTGGAAGAGTAATGAGGTTTCCACGGCCTCAGATAACAGACTGGTCATGTTAGATCTCAGTGCTGCATTTGATCCAGTCAACCAAAATATTCTCTAACAAAGACCAAGCCCTAGGAATCATGAGAACCGGACTAGACTGCTTTAGATCACGTTTGTCAGATTCCAGTTTGTTTCAGTTAATGACAAACCTTCACAGATATCACAGATATCTGTTTATTATGCATTTTCTCAAAGTCTGATAAATCCAATAAATTAGACCGACCGCTTGCACGCCTTAAAGACGTACAAACCTGAATTACTCAACGTCCTGCTTATAAATTCAGATATGACAAAAACAGGTGCTCTGGGTGGCATGCACGTATGGTCTCCAGTAATATTGTAAAGAAACCTTTGAGTAGGACAGGTTTTTAGGATATCTCTTCACCTGCTCAAACTGGGCAAGATGAAAAATACCCCATCCCACAGTGACCCCTGAAAACTAGTCCATTCATTTGTTCCTTCAAGGCTGGACGATGACATACCACCAGAGTCCGAAAGAGAAAAAAAAAAAAACTTCAGCCGGTCCCTTAAACTCCAGAACCAATTTTAAAATTCCTCTCGTTACACACACACACACACTCTTGTTTTGCTATATGTAGTGAGGACCATGTGTTGACTCCCATTGATTTTCAGTCATTTTCAACCCTTTCTATGCCCTAACCCTGACAATAACCCTAAACCTAACCATTACCAGTGCATGCCTAACCCTAACTTTAACCTAAACTCAATTCACACCTTAGTCCTAAACCTAACCGTTAGCAAAATAGGTCGTGAGGACCAGCAAAATGTCCTCACTTTGATACAGATGGTCCTCAATTTGATGGTGAAATCGGGAAAATGGTTCTCACTGTGATGCCAAGACAGGAACACACACACACACACACCCCCCCACCCTTCCTGTGTGGAACCAGCCCCTAGTTTTTGTCACAATCCTGCCTACATCTAAAATCAGGCCTAAAACTTTCTTTTTATAAACTTTATAGTTAGACTGCCTTAGGTTATCATGGGCTATCTCTGTAGGTATGCTGCTATAGGCTTAGGCTACAGACTAATTTTCCTCTCAACTTTCTCCTACTACTCTCCAGTTATGCATCATCTACGATTATTGCTGCAATTAACTCTGTTCACTCAGTTTTTCACTCAGAAACTACAACTATCACCACACTGAGACGGGATCTGCTAGACGTTTCTTGCTGTTAAAAACGTAATCTTTTCTTTCCAATGTCATCACAGGCTTATTCCTGATGGGGGATTGCTGAACGTTAAAAACCTGAATCAATCAACCTTTCCGTGTCGGCACATGCCCGCTGAGACGGGGTTGCTGCTAGGTGCAATTGGCTGGCCTTTCTTAGATAATCTTTAACCCCCTGGCATTATAAACTGAATCGAACTACATTATAACTAGAATCAAATGGGAATCTATGTCACTGAATTCGAATCAGCGGATCTGACTGGAGCCGATTCTACATTTGTAGATATGAACTGAATCTGTTGTTTTTAATAAAATGCAAAATAACTTAAAAATCACAATGTGATTTTCTAGATTTTTTGTTTTAGATTCCATCACTCACAGTTGAAGAGTACCTATGATACAAATTAAAGACTTCTACATGCTTTGTAAGCGGGAAAACCTGCAAACTCAGGGGTCACTTGTTCTCCCCACTGTACTTAATGTTGTTAATGAGCAATGGGGAGTTGTATGTTCTGCAAGTTCATTTCTTTTACCAGAGCAGCACATGCACAATGCATGGGGAATCTGAAAAGAAGGCAAACGGGAGTTAAAATGATGAACTGACAAGAAAAGCTAACAATTATTTTAAGCTGCAGAATGAAGACTGTCTGCAAGAGGTTTCACAAAGACTGGAGATGAAAGTTTCCAACCAAAGGTAACTGCCAGCAGCAAGATTACAGTAGAGCTGCGAGTGTGCATGTCGGCACTAACGTTAATTACTGCAAATAAAGAATATGACAGACGCTGTAAAGCAGAGACTTGTGGGGCAAAATGTGGTAAAAGACAACAACCATATTGCAGCACAATAATTTTTTCATAATGATCAGAGGGCAAAACTGCTGAAAATTAAGTAAAATTTAATTAAAAATAAGGTTTGGATAAGAAAATTTAGAAAACGAGGTCAGTTTCTTCCCCTGTTGACGACTGAAATGATGGAATGTTACCAATGAAACTTATAATGGCCAACACTCAGTTTACTAGCTCATCATTGTATACTTGGAGAATATCGGCCATATTTTAAGACATTTTGACTGAAGCCTTTAGATCTTCAGCCTTCCAGCTCTTCAGAAAGGCTTGTAAACAAATATGTTCCAGCAGAAGCTAAAGACTTTCTTGGTTTTGAAAGATCCTTCCATAGTCCAACATCTTAAAGATGACCAAACCTGTTAAAGAAGAACAAATTGTATACAGACACCAACAAAGAAACAGCATAACAAATACACAATCTGGTTAAATACTATGACTTAAATGTGCTATGAATGGTTGTCTGTTTCAACATAAAAACTGTGTTCTTTCCATACAATAGAATGAGACATTCTGCAGGAATATTCAGATCTTTCAGTTTGTGATTCAGAAAAATGGTTTCCAAAGGGAACATCCATCAGTTACCATCTGCATGTTTAATAAACCAGTATCCAGCTGAACTTTATTCTAAAATTAGTAAGTTATATTTAATGTTAGAATAACATTTATGTTTAGGTCAGCTTCAGTCTTAATCTAGCAAGGCTGAATTTACATATTAAACCTTTCATTTCGGAGTTCATCCAGATTAAGTATATATTTATAGAACATCTCATTTAACCAACAATTTAATGCGGAGGGAAAAAAAAAAATTCTTCTTAAAATAAAAGTCACAACCAAAAGAAAAATATATCGCAACTTTGGTCATCTTCATCCAGAAACTCAAACCTTTTTGAGCCAAAAAGATTTTAGTAAATTGGATAAAACAAAGTGACTCTTCTTCAATAAATGTATTAAAAACAAAAAAGATGTATATTCTACTAACTCTGGTATACATTAAAACATCCTTTCTTTAATTAAAATATTTGCAGGAAGGATGGAAAAACAGGACAAGGTTGGCTTAGGAGAAATAAAGACTCATTCTATTGGTGGCGGGCGAGAAAGCCACCATAAAAACATGGCTGCCACAGGAAACTCCATGTGGATGGACGTTTTACAGGAAGATGAAAGAAGAGGAACCTTTTCACTTCAAGCTGGAAGACATGGATGGACTACATACGTCTGATGTTACTTGTCCTCACCTACCGGGCTGTAAATGGCTGGGTTTGTGCCTGTGTGTCAGCTTTTAACTAAACGCCCTGCTCCTCGTAGCCTTCGATCACAAGCCCAAAACCTCCTGGATGTTCCTCGTACAAGGCTGAGAACCAAGCTGGACCGGACCTTTCAGGCTGTGGAGATTTTTGAAAACCAAACGAACCACAAATTGATGTTTCTGTTCATTCATATAAAAATAACTTTGGCGCTGACACTCTGCAACCACCAATTTAAAAGGATGTGCACCAGATGTTGATTGCCAAATGTCAACAAAAAAATAAATGAAATAGAAAACGGGTGAAACAAAGTCTTCATCAAGGGGGAGAATCACGGCTCGGCCGTCTGATCAGATCAGATTAATATGCTTTAATTGTTCCTGTGAGGAAACCTTTGGGCAAGTGAAGCTGCGCTAAAAGCAGATAAAGTAAAAATGGTGCAATTCAATAACAAAATAAACAGCTTTCATAAAATATAAAAATCATTCAAGCTATTAAAAACAGAATAATATCTCAAGTGTAACAATTTAAGCTTTAAAAGATTAAAACGGGAGGTCAACCTGCATGCTGGAGTCCGGATCACTGTGTTGGTAAAAGTCAATCATAGCATAAATAACTGACCCACTCTTGTTTAGTATTTTTAGTGTAACATTGATATTTAAATAGATTTAATTTACATTTAGCCAGCCCATATCTCTGCCTAAAGGAAGCAACTCAGACTCATAGTGGAGAACGTGGATCGGGTCAGCCAGGATGTCTTCTGCAGTTTTCAGCACCAATAGCAGCTGGATGGACTGATGAACTTTATCACCCATAACCTCTGGGGCAGTTTTAATTAAATGGGAGAACCTGCACCGATGGGTCTCCATACCCAGCCTGGACCCTGAACCGTAAAAAGCTCTCCTTCACTGCCTTGTAGAGGAGAAACTTGATCTTCTTACCAACCCTGGACTCTGTCTTCTGAGGAGGAACATCCCCTGCTGCAGCTTGGAAAACAGACTTCCAACATGTATGTTCCAGGAGAACATGTAGTCAATGTAGACCCCCAGGTGCTTGTAGGAGCCCACCTGACTGATCCCCGTTTGATGCATGACCAGTGGAG
Organism: Crenichthys baileyi; assembly: GCA_036173005.1. Taxonomy (NCBI): domain Eukaryota; kingdom Metazoa; phylum Chordata; class Actinopteri; order Cyprinodontiformes; family Goodeidae; genus Crenichthys; species Crenichthys baileyi. The sequence goes on from JAHHUM010000633.1 coordinate 20,700, forward strand.
TCTGGTCACCAACAGCTCTGAGGTCCAACAGCATTTCTTCAGTCTTTTTCACCTTTAGGACAAGGTGGTTGCTGCATCACCAGGACAGGATGAACCGTTGCCATTTAATGACAGGGTTGATATCCATGTTGGTCATCATCTGAATCAGTAGATAGGGCTGTAATGGATTAAAGGCTGAACAGTAAACGGGCCTAGACCCTGGGGTCCAGAAGATCCAGAACCAGGTGAGTCATCAGAACCTTTATTCTGCCTGTATGCAAACTGGTTCGGATCTAGCAGCAGGTTGATATCTGCTGTCAGTATGGATACTATCTAGTTTTCTAACCACAGAGGTGGGAGTTATTGGTCTGTAGTCATTTTCCAGTAGACATGATCTCCTTACACTCCCATTCAATAAACTGGGAAATGATAAAGTGAAGCGAGTGTGCTGGTTTGGTCTCTAAGCTAAAGCACTGCTGCCGCCACACTACATGGTCACAACTTCTTCCAGTCCCAAAGCTTTACAGCTGGTCAGACCTGTTAAAGAAAACATTGATACAACACAAACATGTCACATCCAAGAAGAACAAGCCTCTTGTATCAAATCCCATCAGTTAGATTTGGTTCTTGGGGAACAATAAAGCCTTCTTCAGCTTTTTAAATATATATCTTACCCGTTATAGACTCCCACGTTCATATAATCTTTGGAATACCAAACACAGAGGTTTGTTGTCTCGCTTCAACACTCAAAGGCTGCAAAAAGTCTCATAAAGCCCTAAAGGCTGATGTCTCCATTGAAAAGCTTCAGTCCAAAATGTGAATCTATGGCAAAACCCTACAGTAAACGCACCCACGTCCACAATTATTCATACCCCTGGCAGAGATTTAGGGTTGATCTTAACTGTACCGACTGGAACATTAATGTTTGAGCCATGACTAGATTCTGATACAAACCTGAGAAGAGAGCTTAAGATTAGGGTGATGGCAATAAGGCCATCCAACCTTAAAGACTAGGAGCTCTTCATCAAAACATAAATCATCTGAATACCAGTGAAAGAATGCAAAAAGTTTCTCCGCCATTATAGGAAGCATCTGATAACTGTAATGCCAGTATTTTAACCTTTTATGTACTTTATCTGTTGAAAGATGCCAGTAGTTTGGACCTCAACTATAAATGTTCTTCATATGTAAAGACTGATTTTAACTCGTTCCTTTTCAGTTGTTCAGACTGTCCTTACCCACAGCTCTGACAAGCAGTCAGTAGGTATGCCAGTGTCTAGAAAACAACTGCAATGCAGACAAATTGATCTGCAAAAAGCTTATTTCATTTTATGATGACAGCACTATATATTTTTATAAAAAACTCGACAATCTACCATATGGGCCAAAAATTAAGTTTAATCGCAAGAAATTTTCCAACAATGTTCACAAAATCCAAAAGGCTGAAGACATTTATTGCTGAACACGTCATTTGATGTTATTCATTTTAAATGTGAGCACTTCAATAAATATTAAGGGTGAATGGATACATTACCTTTTAAAAAACATGGGGAATTTATAGGTTGGTTACATGTCCTCTCCAACTTCAGTGTTTTCAAGCAGGACTTCATCAAAAGTTGGTAAATTATGACACAAACAGTGAAACCACATATTTGTTTTTTTTAGTTTTACTGATCAGATTATTTTATTGAATCTCTTCAGCAGTGGTCAACAGTCCAAACTGACCAGTGTCTGGATTTTAGATATAGACCTCAAGATGTGGTCCAGATTCTGAATAAAAATTAAAAGTGTGAATTAACCCATTTTTGAAGCTGTGAATCAGATGATCAGTTCAACATTGTGTTTCAATGCTACAAACTTAGGCTGAATTTAATTAGTTTATGCTCTGAGCAGTCTAATCAAAGGGAGGCTGCAGTCTGGATGCCAACTTCAGCAACATCAGGCCTAATTAGAACCGACTGTTCACTCAACTCTGACACCTGCGTGACCTGCAAGGACAACGTGCCGACATGGCGCACCAGAATGGACAATACTACTCCCACTCAAAAGGTGGCGCCAAACAGCAGATAAAACGATGGTCAACTCATGAGCAGAAGAAAAACCCTTGTTTTGAAATGATACAATGAGAAGACATCTGCTGTTTTAACCAGCGTGGATAATGTGTCCCTCAGGAACATCAAGGATCTAAAACTGCATTAATATATTGGTGACAAATCATTTTTGGTTCTTTAGATCTTGGTTCTAGATCACGTGCAAAAACAAGCACATTATCACTAGACGAGGCTATAAGGAGAACTTTGACTGGACCAGATTTTCAGCTGATCTAACAGAGGTTTGAACTGAGGTCCAAGCAGCTCACATTTACAGACATGGCAAAGCAGGTTAAGGTCTTTAGCCAGGAGCTCGTAAACTACACACTTCTGTTATTTGTTATCCGCTGGGTATTCAAAATGCTGACTGGGAAATTCTTATTATCCGACGAGCTCTAAGCTAGATCCAAACAGAACCCAATGCTGGTCATCAAGTTGCTTTGTGCTGAAAAATATGTATTTGAATCGAGTGGTTTTAATGTTTTAGCACAAACCAGATTTCCATCTGAAGGTTTAACGCACATTTTAGAACTTCATTTGCTTCTATTTTATCTTTCAAACGGGCAAATTCAAGATACTTCATGACTTGATAAATCAGCTTAAATGTATTGACTCAAACTCAAAATTTACTAATAACTACATTTACATGCAGAACCGTATGAAATGACCGGGCGACGAGAATCAGTGTACCACAGGTCACAACGTGGCAACACGGTCCCGCGTTAAATTGGAGAAAATTCAAACCCCCAACCTTGTTATGATGCCACCCATCATAACAAGCAAGGAAAGATGGCAGCAGCATTAAAGGGCAAACTAGCAGTGTGGGATAAAAATGATTCTCATCATGTCAGTTGTTGAGATTTTTGATGGAATCCAGAAGATAAACACAGAACCTCGGTTCACCCCCACATGGATGGTTATTTATTTCTCTGCGTCAAGACATAGGAGGCAGACTGAGGGCGGAAAGCGCCACAGTCAGTTGGGGGTTTAGCATGCATTTAACGGGTCATGCTGATGTACGTCCAGATGTTTCCGAAGCGTTTGAACAGCACAGAAATAACTGTTAGAGTGGACCGCCGTCCAGAAGCAGCTGGTGGACATTATTTGCTTTGCTGTGGATTAGACTTAAAGTGCTGAAACAAAGTCACATCCCATTTTTACAGTTCCAGGATGTTAGGAACTAAACACTTCGTCTTAATAATAATAATAATAATAATAATAATAATAATAATACACCCCCAACGCGTTGGGAACAGTAAGCAGATGGTCAAAACACTGCTGTAGTCATGTAGAAAAGGTCGCAAAAAAAGGTCGCAAGAACATTAGAGGCATCAGGCTCTGCTAGCCAACACTGATGCAATGAGTATGAAGCATTTACCGCCTGGAGGAGATTACGTTAGAGTCGAGCGATTATCAAATCACGCGCTTACTGGCAGCTGGGAATAAGCTAGCTGGAAAGTGGGTAAACGAGTTCAATCAAGTGATCTGCTGTTCACCAATAAGCACATTTTCCCTCATCAAAGAGCAGGTAATGAGACCAAGCAGAAGGTGTAGCTGACAAAGGTGTTTAAAACTTAACAGTACATACTGAACTGCATGTATATGTGGTTATTAGCCCTGTGCAGTTTTACCTACTACCTAGAAAATTTAAAGCTCCTCAATTTGTTGTACAAATCCATTAAGCTCTCAATGGCCCAACGAGATCAGTTCACCTACAGAATTTCATGCTGTAGTAATATGGTGGAACCATGAAATCATAGTTCAGTTTAGGAATAAATGTTAAAGGTTTGTCCTGATGGAACCAGTTTGTCTTTATTATAATCATGTTTCAACTCCAAATAGTATGGCACAAACACAGCCATGGGAGGTTCAGAAAGGTTACAGTTATCACTTCACGACAGAGAATAACACATCCAGAAATGAAAAGGATACATGGTCTGAAACAACTGGATCACACCAGGGTGACCTCTTTCTACGCTAATGACAATACAAAGTAAAAAAAAAGGAAAGTATTGACTTAATCATAAAACTAATGACTTAAATGGCTAAAAGGATGCAACAGTTTAAACTTAATTACAATAATTGTGACTCAACATGTTGGTCTAGGAGTATATATACAAACGGTGCTACTGGAATCGACAAAAAGCAGCATTTAAAAACGGGGTTTCTTAAGGGGGCCATCAAACTCCTCACGGACGCGGCCATACCCTGAGGTACCCGCTCCGATTCCTCTAGCGCCACCCTGGGCAAAGCGCTCATTGCGCTGTTGTGTGTGAATTCGCAGGGAGCACAGGGAGATGAGGAATAAGGTAAGGGATGGAGTCAGTGCAAAAGCGGCACACAGTTCATGTCCATGTGGAGACGTGTAAGATTGAGTGGAATACAGGTGGTTTTGTATATTGTGTGAAGGTTTATGAAACAATCAGCAGGAGACGCATCCGAAGAAAGCGTTCGTTCCAATAGAAGGTCCACAGGTGCCACAGGTTACATACAGAGAAGGAAGAGAGGGTAATGTTTTCATTAGTCTGTGCTTTTCTGTCATCTTCTGTTCTCCAGTGCATGCCAACATATATCACAGCTCCATATTCAGCGGCTGCTAATCATTCATATCGCAACACTGTTTCTATAGATGCCACTGAATAATTACTCACCACCATGTTGGAGGACAAACAAATTAGCTTCAATTCTCTTAAATCGCACAGAGATAGAAGAAAATTTGCATCAAAAGCAGGTTCTAGAAAAAAACAGGTTGATTTTTTAACCAAAAGGAAACTTTGTACGCTGACTGCCAGGTTGTGGTCTGATCCCACGTTTTAAAAGTCAGCTTTGTGAAAATAAGAGTTATGTAAATGTATACATCAGCAGGAAGACATTTAGGTTTTGTTATGTTTGCGATCATAATCTCGTATAAAACACAATAAGAACAAGGATTAAAACCACAACACATGAGCAGAAATACCTCAAGCCTCGGTTTTAAAGTTTGTGTTCTTGGTACTCTACAGAAAATGAATAAATGTAGGACTTCTTTTAGTCAGCAGTACACAAAGAATTAGTGGTTATATGTTCTAGGACCCGCTAGCAGTACAGAACCGACCATTTAAATAATTGCCGTTTTTCAATCGAACTGTACCAACAGAGACGAAGAAAACATGTAACATGTAATATAAATGTAATATACATGAACAACTCTGTAAATTAGAAGTGTTTCAATGAGGCTTAGATTAAAAGTACCCTTAGAAAATAAACTTAGCAGGTATTAAAGTTTTCATTAACCCCTCATTTCGGTTTTAAAATGTGTTTTATTGGCCTGATATTCTACTCTAGTAAGAAATTAAAAGTGTTTTATTCAGCCGCAAGAGGAAAATCATCAATTAAATGAAACTAAGGCCTGCAAACAGTCTGGATAATTCATCCAAAATAATGTGTTTCTCTTAGTAAACTGAGAAACTAAAATAAAAAGTGTTTTACTAATACATATTTACGGAGATGCAAATGATTAGACAATCCGGGGTAGGAGTTGTACTGAATGCAGCATAAAAGTGCCTGCTGCCGTTTCTCCTTTTCAGCTGCATGGATGCTGCAGGTAGCCTGACTTAGCCAGGACAGCTGATTTTTCTCTAATACCGGTGATGTTAAAATTCAGCTTTATTTTGTCTCAGGTGAGTAATAAAGTTTAGTGCAGCGTGAGCTACTAGGCTCAGTCGCTGCTGACATAAGGCTCTGGTTCAGTGCAGCTCTCCATCTCCATCATTTCTCAGTTTTCTTTTTTTTAAGTTGCGTGACTAACCGCAGCGCTGGACTGCTGGTTTTGCTAGCTTGCTTTGTTTTTAGGTTTAATACAACATTGTATTTGCTCTGTACACGTGTGCTGAACCGAAAGGGCTGTACTGAAAGTTGTCAGCACATACAAGAACTCAGAACCACTAGATGTTTCCAGTGAATCTGACTTCTACAGCTAAATAGATGAGAACCTCAGTCTTTTAAAGCATACAACCAAGTCACTTTGGTTGGCTAAGAGGTGCATCAGTGGTCTAGTCATAAAAATATTGACGATGTTACAAACAATCACTTCTTTTAACAAATTGCCAGTTTAAAGTTTCCTGGCACCAGACCAACAGCACCACTTTAGTGACGTTGCACTGTGGGGCTACTGGGTGTCCTCCAACATGGCAGACAGGAAGTTTGCTGACGTCAAAAGAAAAAGATCAAACCTTGATGAGGTTGCACAGAAATATTATACGAATGAATATGTAGAATAATACATTGCTATAAACCTTAGTCTTATTCAGCAAGATTGTATAATTCCTCGCTGTTTAAAACTATAAATCAAGAGCTTCAGCAAGATTTTTAAATTCTGATGTGTTGTTGACAATTGTTGCATAGAAATCAGGTCAGAATATTAATTAGTTCTCCTTTGCAAAAATTACAACAATAATAGAAGTGAAAACTTTTCTATACTACATACGTTAAAGGCTAACCTGGATTCATAGAACCAGAACCAAACAACAGTGTCAGAACAAGAAAACCACTGATTTGGTTTACATTAAAATAACGCTTTCAGTTAACAATAAATAAATACTTTACCAATCCATCGAAAATATCACCAGATCTCTAAATGATCCAAAACTAATGATTTACCAAACTCAATTCATTTTTATAGTGAATATAAGATAAGGAACTGATCTGATTTTCATGAATATTTACTTTGGGTAAACCAACAACAGCGATATTAAATAAAACCAACTGATATCAAGTGATCATTGAATCCTAAGATATCTGAAGGTCATAACCAGTAATATCACCATGAACTGAGACGGACCCGCCCAGGTCCATCACTCTAAAAACAAAAAGAGTCTTTACTACTAAAAGATTTAAGTCTGATTATATCTACAGTAGCTTAACAGAACCAAGACGAGTTCAACTAGAACCCAAAGTATTTTTGTAAACTGATGTAAAATCAAAAGGCACCGAAGCAGCACATCCCCAACTTACCTCCATGTACAAGAACAGAACATTAACTCAGTCAACAGTTTTACATGAATCATTCGTAACCATAACGGAACCTAATGGCGGTCCAACATTGAGACCAAACACAGTTCTGCTAATGTATGACAGCAATAGACAGCAAAAACTCAGAATGTCCCGATCTGCTCCCAGGTATCGGATCAAGGCACGTTTAAATGATCAGTATCAGAGTCTGACTGAACTGTTTAACCTCTGTCGCCTAGCAACTGTGACACCTTGGAGCACAGAGCTGTGAAGCCGTAAAAAGGGGGCCCGAGATTTTCCTGCGTTGTTTTTCCTTGGTTAATCGTGAGGATTAAACAGTTGTACTGTCTCACAATCTGGATTGGTTTGAAATGTTCTCGTTTTACTATCCTTTCATGTTTATTCTCACTCAGCCATTTAAAATGTAAAAAAAAACATAACACTAAATAAAATACATTGATGACAAACATCATGTTTAATTTATTATATTAGTAAAACTGATAACATTAACTTTCTGAGTAAAGCATTAACCGCTAGAGTTAATCTGACTGAGTCACAACTGCTGCTGTCTTTGCCCAGCGCCACTTCAACCTGCAATGAATCATGGGATAGGACGGGCCATCCTTTAAGTCTGGGGAACAGAAGGGCGCATTTGTCGGCCACATTTGGAGGAGCCTTTAATTTGAACAGCTCTCGTTGCCTCGCTGTGACGTCAGGCTACAAATGCGGCCTTGGAAGGATGCAGTCCCTGAATTCAGACACAGCTAATGAGTCTGGCTCATCGTCTTTTACCCTTTAACCTGATGTTAAGAGTAAAAAAAAAAAAGACTATTTGCCATTTTAGCCAACTGTGTCGTGTGACCTGCACATTGTTTAAATAAGGCCATAAAATGTTTGCTCATGAGGCAAACTAGTCAGAGGAAACATGCTAGTGTTAGGCTAGCAATTCAGCAAACTGCTCTGCATGACAACAGCGTAGCCAGGAGCAACACCTGAGTTTATTAAAGACTAACTGAATGTGTCGAGTCAGATGGACCTTTATAAACAAAACAAGTAGGACCGCAGTACCCAGAATGCCAGTATGGGGTGCTGACGTGGTTTCTGATTATGTGACATCGGTCTTGATCGGGACATCCCGACTGAAATCATAGAAGCTTTAGATATGGTCAACTTGCAGCAAACTCAATAGCTGTTCAGCTGTCAGCTATCAGACAAAAACAAAACTGTTCTGTCAAAGATCCTCGACTCCGTCCAGCACACACCTACAACACCTTCAGCACAAATAGTCACCACTTTTGCCTGGCCCCATTGATCAAGTAGATTAGGTTTATATACCATCATCCTGCACTAAAAGCATCCTAGATTTTCTGTTACAAAAAAAGGATAACTAGAAAGTGAAGGTAGTGGGAGCAGACAAAGTACAGCCCTACTATAAGTCTGCTCAAACTACAGAGGTAGTGAAGTAGATTCCACACATCCACCCAAAAATACAAGGTCCCATCTATGTGGTACATGAAGGTTGTTACAAACAAATGATGCATTAAAATGAAAATGTGAAAGCGGAGCACTGCTGACGAATATAGAAAAAAAATGCCTTTAAATGATTTTCTGCTGTCCTCAAATCAAAGTGCCTGTCACGCTCACAAGAGACAGGGCTTGCAAAGATCCTCTACAACACAGATGATGTATTAGGAGTGAGCAGGGAGAACATTGAACAGATTTATCTGATGATTTAGTGCAGGATGAAGGTTTTGTAGCTAGGCATGATTAATCCAAGGTTACTCAGGGGACATAGCTTGCCATGGAGAGAAAGGTAATAAAACAGCAGGTCCCAACTATTCATCAACCACAAAGCCTTCAAAGAGAGTAAACTAGTGGGGTTCTACCCTCACAGGCCCAGCTGGCCTCCACATCTACAATCACCAATAGATATTTTAAACCAAAAGAAGAAACAATATAAATAGCCAAATGTGAACTACTGACATTCCCAAAGTGGGATACATTACCATTTCACCGCCCATCAGGCCTCCTGGTGAAGATCCCAATCCAGACTGATTCTCAAAGCCTAGTCCACTCATTGAGAAGTTCTGGCTGGACCCACTGAAGGATATCTCTAATGAAGAAAAAATAAAGAGTTAGCAGACCTTATCACCCTCCAAACAGCTTTAGTTTTTTTCGGCATGTCTCAGATAAGGAAACGGCAACACGACAATTCAGACATTTCTCAGCGTCTTTTTTTCTCCACTTTCATTTTCCATCCTTTAATTTTTAAGGGGTTTGGTCAGGAGAAAGAGGGAAAATGACACCTAGCTTAATTCAACAAATTGAAACACGGACATTGAGTAGAGCCATGGATGGATCCTTTTAGGAGGATTTTTTAACCCCCTCTTCATTGGAAGTTAAGGGAGGCTTTGAGAAGCCCAACGGGCCTAAGCTTCATCAGTTGGAGCCGCTGACTCTGTGATGCCTGGAGCCGGCGCTGCCGAGGCAGTGGAGGACAGAATGGGCCCAGTTTCCGAGTCAAGTCATCTTAGCAGCATCATTGCTAACATTGGCTAATGTTAAAAGCAGAAAAAAAAATTCAGCAAGTCTACATTTGTTGATTATCTTATCTCCAGTAAAGCAACTGATTGAAGGTATAAAGCATAAAACGCTACGATTAATGCTTGCAGTTCCAACTCCTGAGCGAGGTTTTTTACTTAAACGCGGGGCTGTGAGACACGTAACACGCCACACTGGTTGAACCAATAGGAAAATTCACCTGCAGTAGCCACCGTTCAACCCAAAGAGGGCAGCACTGAGCGTTTCAGGACAAATATTGCTGAATTAATCAAGTTTAAACCAGTCTAACAAAACTTACCCCCTATGCCCAAAGAGCCACTGGCATGCATTCTTATGTCCATGTCCCTCTGTGAAACCGAAAGGCAGTGATTAGATAAGTTCAAAAAATAAGACTAAATCGTGTTTTCAGCACATTCAGAAATTGCTCTTACATCCATGAAATTTCCCATTCTGTAGTTTTCTTCACGCTGACGGCGCATCTGTTCCTCCATTTCCCTCTTTCGAAGCAGCTCTTCTTCCCGTCTGCGTCGTTCTTCTTCCTGTCTGATTTTTAAAGAACAATAAACCATGTCATCATGAATTCTCCAGATTTGTTGAGCAAACTTAGAGACATGTTTATTTTAGGTGCAACATTAACACCCAGAGTCTGCACAGAATAATGCCTGGAATGAGAGATGCTTTATAGTATTATTTCTTTCACTCACATTTTTTTTTCTGGAAAGTACATAAGGGCAGGGTGAGGGAGCAAGTCTCAAACTTTAAGCTGCATGGTTACCTGTGTCAACCCCCATGTACGAAATTGACCTAAAGAATGAAAACGCATGGATAATTCCTATATACCTGAGCTGCATTTCCTTTCTCTTTTGCATTTCTTGGTTGTGCAGTTCCTCCATGCGCCTTAGCTCTTCCTGCCGCCTCAGAAGTTCTGAAAGAAAACAAACACTATGATTACTTTACAGATCACACAAACAGACAAATGTATTGTAACACTATCGTTTAGCTTTAAAATGCCTGCAGTAGCACGAGGACTCACCCTGACGTAGCATATTGGCCTGATGCTCATGGTAAGCATCTTCCATCTCACTCTCCAGTTTTTCGCGGGCCTCGCGCATGTTCTTCTCCACCTGCTCCCTCTGCTGCTTCTCCATTTCATCCATAGACTTCCAACGTTTTGAATACTCAAACTCAAAGGAGCCAGGGCGAGCAAAACGAGGAGGTTGCTCGCGCGCACTGTAATAGACCCCAAAAGGATAACAGATGCATTACACATGATCAAACTATTCTGAAACATGGAACTCATTGTGTAGAACATGACTACATTAACAACTGAATCACATTGTTCAGAAAACTCACAAAAACACAGCTGATTTTCTTAAAATAAATGTCAACCAGCCACCTTTTACATTTAAAAAGACAAAAGGATACCACTTACGCTTGAAATTTTGGGTTCTTCTGGGCAAATTTCTCTGGAAGACCATCATCACAATCAAACTGCTCCAGAGGCTCAACAACTACAGGGCGGGGTGACCTGGAAACGGATAAATGGGAGAGTAAAAAAATCCGTGAAATCTTTCAGGATTTTTAACTGCCATGTTCCAACTTTGCATGATAATGATAAAACAAGCTTACGAGGTAAGAAGGAAAACACCCTCGTTGCACCGGTCCAGAGCCTTTTTGGCAGCTGCTCTGGAAGCAAACTCGACAATCCCGCGCCCTGCAGACCGACCGCGGTCATCAACAACGACAATGGCCCTCTCGACCATGCCAAACTGCGAAAACGCTTCTTCCAGGAGCTCATTGGAAACATACGGAGACAGATTCTTCACAGACAGGGCTGCAGAGTGTGTAGCAAATCGAACACGCAGCGGTCTGCCTTTCATTGGATGGTCATCCATCTCAGCCTTAGCTATTTCTGCAAGTGCCCGGGACTCCTAGAAGACACCAAACAGGAGACAGATGCTAGTGAGCGGTTTGCCCCATGCTTATCAGACAGCTGGTGCAGAACTATTAATCTGTTCTTCTTACCAGTCGGATAAATCCGAAGCCTTTTGCTTTGTTGATGAAGACTTCAGAAGGTTCTCCATACTTTACAAAAAGCTTCCTGAAATCCTCCTCTGTGATGTCATTTGGCAGGTTACCAACAAACAAACGGCATCTCTGTGTGTATGACTTTTCTCCGGGCTTCAACAACATGGACAAGGCCGCTTTGAATGTCTGTCAACGTTAAACAGACACATGGTTTAACATGGATACTGGAATTTTATCAACAATATCAATGGTTCCCCTGTTATATAGGAGGGGTGCCTCTCTCCGCTAGCTAATAAGCTAAGTTGTATTTTCTAAATAACAGAGATCACAACAGAATTCATTCAAGGCAACCTTTCCTATATGAAATATATATAAACAACCCCCTCTTATGAAACAAACTAAATGATGTTATTTTTACAAAACTATCATTTCTGCCTCTGTGCTGTCCTCTCAATTAAATAGTAAAGTATTTCCAAACATCTGACAGGTAGGAATGACAGAGGGATGGAGAGAAATATGGTAAAGATATATAAACACAGCCACACATTTCGTAGATGGGTTTAACAAGATATAGGGCTTGGGGATGGACGTCACGCCATATTGCACGCTGGGATCGCCACAACCATTTTTTCGCTGGCAACAGAAGCTACTTTTAACAACAATGGATTGTGAGCAGAGCAAGTCATGGATCTCGTACCGAAACAAATGAAACAGCGTTTTGAGACAGCGATACCTCGAGAAAATACAGTCAGTTAACAGGCTTGATCTGAATGACACAGAAGCTTCCAGAAGTAACATTCACCGTGTGTTTGGTTACCTTGTGTGTGGAGTGACGGCCTACACACACGAGCAAGTTTGAAATTACAAGTCCTTGGAAGCTCGTCTGACGTTCACAACTGTTTTACATATGATATAACAGTGGCACATTTTTATCAGTTCTCTTTATGCTTCTTTTGCACAGCAAATGTTGATTGTAATGTTTGGTCGTTTTTACGCAAGTTTTACTTTTCACGTTACAGTGGCACGTTTACGATAACTTTGCTCTGTGGTGCTGCAGATACATTTTATTGCAATGACACTTTTGTGACCCGTTTACCTCAGACCCCCTGTGCCTTACACATGTTTTTAATGACTGATATCTTTTATAGAAGTTGTTTTGTTTTATGGTGTTCAAAGTTTATTGCTGCAACATTGCTTTGTACCCATTTCACAAAGACCTCGAGTGCTTTGCGCATTAAGTTGTACTACCATTTTCTATCTGTGCCTTTTTGGTTTAATAAAGATCCAAACGAGTCTAAGATCTTCATCATTTATTAATGTAAGGCAACCAGGGTACACTGCTTCCTAGCACAGGTTAGCTCTGCTCCCACGCTGGAGAACAGAATCAACGCAGTCCGTCGGGGATGCAGTTTCCTTTCAAGAGACAAGAACGATTGTGGCAGCTAATGACACAACATTCCCGTTTTATCGTTTTTTTGATACTACTACCACCACTACTAGCGTCTTACACCGCAAAATCCGAAATGTCACATTCCCAAGCCCTATACAGAATTAATGGCCTCTACAATTCAACTTACATTCAGCTTCTTGTGTCACTTTAGGGGCCATTTTGTCTCTCTTACCTTCCATTTCACAAACCCATTAAGCATCAGTTTAACTGTTTAAAATGTGTTAGGAAAATATGAAAATATTCATAAAAGATGCCATAACCCCATCAAAGTTAACGTTAAATCAGTTGATGTAAACCCTGTATTACACCACGTTAAATGTATGTTGGTCCCTATTTGGGCTAATTGCGGGAGCCTTTGCCCATTTGCTACTTCGTACTTCTGTAGTTTTTGTCATTGCTCAGCTCTTTATTTTGATGCTGATATTGGTTTGAGTAAAGTGGTTATTATGAATGGTAACAGGTTAGGACTCCTTAAGAGACCCGTTTGCGTCGGAAAAAGTCGGATAGGAAACAACGAAGATCGGTGCTCCCCCATCCCCCATTTTAACTCAGTTGATTGAAAAAAATATGAACCAAGCTTTTTCATTAAGCCTACGCCTTAATTTTTGCTTTAATTAACAGAAATAAATTCCACACAGAGTGATTCAATACTGAGTTACAGAGTAACTTTGTCGCTTTTAGACAAGATGGCTGCGGGTTAACGTTAGTGAGGGTCTGCCGCCATTAGCTGCTGAACAGCGCTTTGTTAATAACACAATCCACATAAAGTGATTCAAAAGTAAACCGACCGTTTCCTGGCTCATTCCTGGGTTCGCTGGGCCGCTTTTACTGCCGTCCTCCACTGGTTCTGCCCTCTGGGCCGGCTTAGGAGCCAGGCCATGGCCCTGTGGATGGCCCGTCTTCGGGCCTTGTTGGGGAACAGACCTTTGGCCCTTCTGTTGGCCTGGTCTCGGGCCTTGTGGTGGACTGGGCTTCTGGTTCTGCTGGGGACCAGGCCTCAGGTTCTGCTGTGGACCGGGCTTCTGGTTCTGTTGGGGGTTGGGTTTTGGGCTCTGCTGTGGAATCGGCTTCGGGCTATGTTGCGGTGCGGGTTTCTGGCCTAGCTGGGGACTCGGCCTCGGGCTTTGCTGAAGAGGCTGCTGCTTATGTTGCTGTGCGTTAGCGTTCCCTGCCGGAGATTTGATCTGCTGGTTCTGGTTGGCCTGGTTATTGGGCTGAGCGGAGGATACCTCCGGTGTTTGAGATGAGGTCTGGGTCTTCGGCTGGTCCGCAGAGGGATTCGGTTTCTGCTGCTCCTGCTGGGCCGAGGGCTTTTGCTGCTCCTGCTGCATCGGGCCTTTCATGGTGAGGGCCGGTCCTGGACTCGGTGGAGGAATAATCGGCGTCGACTGCTTAACTTCGGACTTCTGTGGGATATCGTTGTTTTGGGACGAGATGAAGTTGTTGCCTCCCCTCCGGTTCTGGTGGGAGTTTTGGAAAGGGTGGTTACGGTAATGCGGGTTTCCCATTAAGCTGCCACGCATGGGACCACCGGGACCTCCGCCTCGGCGTGGCTGGTAGTGATTCATCCCGAACCCACCGCGGTTATTGTTGAAACGAGACATTTATCGTTAAATAACCTAAAGTCCTGTTTTCAAAAAGTCAAAATTTACTGCGCAGTTACTGCTTTAAAGCTCCTCAAAATGGCGACCAGCGGTCGAGCCGAAATCGGTCTTTCTTTCAGAAGAAGCAGATAGCCCCGCCCATCGTCACCCAACGCCTCTGATTGGCCCCTCGGTCTGAAGGCGGAGTTATAGATCTGGTTTAAGCAGCACAAGTTTTAAAGACTTTTGTTTTGGTTGCAATTGGATTATTTTATGTAAAAATGTGAAATGAATACATACATGAAGCTAAATTTTTTACTCACAGTGGTGCAGCTTTACGCTATAGTAATGAATCGTTATTATTCGGGATATTTTTAATGTCATGTAGAAAACACCCTGTTGTAATTCCTTTTGTGCTGTTTGTTTTAATAATTAAATGATAAAAGACACGTTTTCTTTATTTGTTCATGAATATTTTTAATAATAGATATTAATAATAAAGCAAAAAGGCTTGCCTTTATGATTTTTTTTTCTACTGAAAATTTGTTATAGAGAACTAGACATGTTATTAAAAAAGATATAATTAAATTCAATTAATTATTTTTATTGTTGTATCATAATTTTTGTAGTGTTCACCAGTTTTTTTTACACTGCTATAACTGACGTATTGCACTATAGTGTTTGTTATCTCGGTGTACTAATTTTTATAGAACCCTATGGCAATATGTCCGAATAGACATTGGTGTCCAAAGTGCGGACTGATTTTTGCGTCCTTACTGTGATGTAAGGATGATCCAAATGCAGATAGAGACTTTTTATTGGGGCAAAATTACTGCAGACAAATTAAAATTTTCTTGGAATGTAAAATTTCAAGTACAACACAAAGCATTTGTCTTCTAAAAACCACGCTTTTTGCATTTTCTATAAACTTCATAGTAAATATGACCACAAGTATCCAGTGGCTTTTACTCAAAAGCAGACTTCAGTGCACCAAAATCAGCTTTTAATTTATTTATTTGTTAGTCTTATGATTTTACAAAAAATTGAGATCAGTAATTTCAGTCTGCATTCCAAATTTTCTTTACTTTCCTTTATCATGTCACTGCATTGTACTTTTTTATGTTTTCTGTCATCATGTAAAGCACTTTGAATTGTCTTGTTGTTGAAATGTGCTATACACATAAACTTGCCTTGCCTTGTTACTTGGCTAAATGCAGCACGTGTTTTCAAAGCAAGCTCGACCCAGAACCTGTTCTTATGCTGAGAAAACACTATATTAGAAAGAATTTGAAAACTGGATGCCTTTCTTTTAATAAAGCAAACATGCAAAACCCTTTGTGAGTTTTGGATCCACAATGATTTATACATCCCTTGTCACGATTTGTCATGTAGTGTTTGTGTTTATTTACTTTTCTCAGTCAGCTGTCTTTTTGTTCATCCAGGTCATTAGATTATTTCTGTTAGTGGTTACGTCTTAGATTCTTGTGTTTCATGTGTTTGTTTATATTTCCAATAAATCTGTTTTTCAATTGATTTTGTTCATTAGTCTAGTTCCTCACATCGCTATTTTCCTCTGCTTCATCAGTTGTAATTAGTCACATTCCCCTAAGTTCCCTGCAGCCTGGTGCACACCTGTTAAATGTTTCCATTGATTACCTGCCTCCCTGTCTCATTGGTCCACACTCCACTTCCCCCATTTTATAAGCTTGCTGGTTCTCATTGTTCCACACTGGTTCCTCCTGTAAACGTCCCCGGCTGCCACCTTCCTCGAGTTTTGTGAGTCTGTGGCCAGTTCTCTGTTTGTTTCCTGGACTTGGTTCCTGATGATTGTTGTGCTCATGCTCAGTACTCTGCCAGCAATTCATCATCTTCATTAAAATCCTAACAACTCAATATGCGGCTTCCTCGTCATGATCTGCGCTCTGGTCCTGCCTCAACCAACCAAAATGTGACATCGCTTTCCTACAGAAATATCTGATTACTTTATTTGTTTAAGTAAAATAATGCATTCTGAGTTTATTGTTAAATGGGTAACAATAAACAGTTTATTTCAAAATTAATTCTATTATTACTACTTGTTTCTGTACATCTACCTTGTTCTTTCTTTGATTGCACAGTTTTTCATAATTATCTGCCCCCTACTTGTGTATTACTAAGAGCTGCTGTAACAAGTTAATTTCTCCATTGTGAGATGAATAAAGTCTATCTTAAATTTTAAAAAAGCATATAATTGTGCCCTTGGCTTTATGATTTTTGGCCCATCTGACACCACATATTTAGAGTATTCATAGCTAATTACAAAGTGCTTTTGTCGATGCTTTTTTTGTTATTTCATCTGGATTAGCTTGTGCTGCATTAATTTCCCCAATTTGCATCAATTAAGATAGTTCCCACAGTTGAAATGTGTAGCTTTCAGTATATTTTTCCACTGGCACATCTTCAGAGTTGATGGTTTTCTTTGAATCAAGCTGTAGCAAGCAAAAATAACCTGAAAGATATGATTTCATAAAAATTCTTGATTACCATTTGTCTTAGACCTTGAGTGTCTTTAACAGACAAAAAGGTTAAAATGCTGAAATATGCCTTGATATAATTAAACGATATGGTCTGTTAGCCTCCAGGCAGTAAATTGGAGTAATGTGTAAATATGTAAGTACAGATGAAGCCAGATATTTACATACGCTGAATAAAATCACTCATAACCATCTGTTTCTCGCTGTCAGACAATAAATGAAGCTGAAGGTCAGATTTGTAGTTGCTGAACTCCAAAATGAGGTTGAATTTTTTTTTATGTTTTTATACATTTCCTTATTATTTGGTAGAAATAACCATTGGTCCTCATAGAAGGAGTACAGCTGGAAGAAAGCAACTTGTTTTTCTGTCCTGCACACAAGACTAGTTACTCAAAAACACACCAGCTGGACCTGCAGGGGCAAACAGCAGTTAATATCCACCCAGATTTAGTTATTATTCAATACCGATGTAAAAAAAATGACTAAGATTGGCCGATACCAGTGGATACGCCGATATATTGTGCATTGCTAATTTTCATATATTCTGGTATTGTCCATCTGTGGCTCCCTTTGGGAAAAGTGTCCAAAACGTCCTGGAAACAGTGTTGAAGGCAAACATTTTTCATAGCATCGTTCTTTGTGATCTGGAAGATCTTACGTTTACAAGGCTGGGTAAATATCTGCTAGGAGTGCTGTTGGTTCCTCATAAATAAAGGAAATGGTGTACAGCCTAGTTCACAATATTTAACAATCTCTGATAGTTTCTATACGGATTCCTGGTTGAAATGGTTACTGTTGGGTAGCCATGCTTTTGATGCTGTGAAGCTGATATACCCTGCCTGTCAGATGATGAGATAAAGGTCCCTCAAAGATTAGATATGTCCCTTAAGCCACTTTGTAACATATTTAGTGGTATGCTGAGGATCATTGTCCATTTGGAAACCCATTTGTGCCCAAGCTTGATGATGTCCCCGAAGGAACCAGTGTGCTTGAGGTGTTGCCTTAAAACATGTACTGGTGCGCCTCCATTTAACTGAAATGCTTAGAATGAATCGATCAGAAGCTTATAAAGCCATTACATCATCTGGACCTTCCCAGATATTTAAAGGCAGAATAATCTGATCACATCTAAACCGTAGATTTGAGAAAATAAGATAAAATTCCCTCATCTTGGTGGCATAGAACAAATAGAAATTACTTAGTAAATCCAAACTTTGTCAAAACAGGAGAATCTTAACCACATTTAACGTCAGTGAAAATAAAATGTAAATTTTTTAACAATGTATGAAGCTCAAGATGTTCCGAGTTTCAACAGCAGGATTTGAATTGAGTGCTGAAGAGAGTTAGAGAGTTAAGGCTGAGATGGTTTAGTTGTGCAGAGGAGGTGGAGATGTTGGATCTGGAGATGCAAGGAAGGATGAACAGAGGAAGGCCACAGAGAGGGTTCATGAACGTAGTGGAGGATCTACAGAGGGTTGGAGTGAAAGATGAGGTTAGATGGAGGCAGATGATCTGTGGTTGTGACCCTTAAAGATGGCAGCCAGAAGACATGGATTATGCTTTCCTATCATACATTTATGGACTTAGAGCTTGAAGCAATTTGAAGTTCAACATTACTGCAGAAACATTCAGCAGATATTTCAGAACATGTGCTGGTTCAAGAGCACATCTTTACCAGGAACCTGGAACTCTTCATGGATCTGTATCCTTAAAGGCAGAGCAGGGTTTAGGTGTTTGAAAAGGGAACGTGTGGAGACATTTTATTACTTACCTTATTGTTTTGGAGAATAACCCAAATTAAAGAAAAAACTTCCCTGAGCATGCGTGGAGAAGCTGTGTGTCCAGAAACAAAAATTTAAGACTTTCTCGGTTGTTTTTTGGATCGTTTATTCTGCAGAAAGCCGTTTTGGGAACAAAATGAGCGGAGAGACCATCAGTCTCACCTCAACACGTCTTCTTAACGCTCAACATCATAAACAGACAAAAACAGGATGAGATGACATCAGTGAAGAAAAAACAACACAGCAACATTAACAAAATGACCAAAGGAAAAAAGAAACATCACAAACAGAAAAAACAGGAACAGATTCCAGAAAAAAACCTAAAACAGGATCAAAAATATGAAAACACTAAAGGAGACCAGGGAGTAACATTCATCGATTTGTGAACAATCAAAACTGATGTCTGTCCTTCTCTTCAAATGATCTTTGAGAAGATCAGAACCCAAACAGAAAGGGAAGGCCAATGTTACCTCTCCACGGACACAAAGCTGCTGAAATTCACCTCCTTTCAGGCATGTTGGAAGCTTCTAACCAATTCTAAAAACATTAACTGGAGTTTAACTTTAGATATTTAAATCTGTCCTTCTGTTAGCAGCTTACAGCAGGAGGAAGCTGAGAACTTTCTGAATTTTCTCTGGGATTAAAAGGTTTGAAACTCAGGAACTCCTTGGCATCATGGATGAATATGAGGAGGAGGGTAAAGGGTCAGAAACTGCTCCAACATAACGGAGTGATGGATGGAAGGTGGGAGGTACAGTGAAACGACTGATGATGTGCAGTCTGTGCGGGTCTGATGTTCCTCTTTATTTGCCTGCAGTTTGTGGAAAGTTAGAGTCTGAAACAGAATCAACATGAAGGTTTGACAGTTCTGGCAGAAACAGTGATCAAGTCACTGCATTTCCTCACATTTACTAAAAAACTGCTGTTTTTCCATAAAAAGACCCGGACAGGCTGCTGACTGGAATGGAAGCGAAGGTGGAAAACCAGCTCTCCCAGTAACTGAGTCAGACCCTGTGGAGCTCAGAGGCTGCAGAAGCAGCAACGAACAGATCAGGAAGGAGTCCAAAACCGGTTCTGATTAATTCCATCATGATCTCTGTTGCAGCTGCGAGTAAAATTCCTTTACAGACACGATTAATGGGAACGTTTCACCGGTGAGTCGGAATGAGCACCAACATAATCCTGAAGTGCTGCAGTCAGGTTAGAGCCGCGCTTCCTAAACCTTTCAGCTTCCCACCTACAGAACATCAACTGCCTGGTGACTGACTGGGTTGATCCAGCAGTAATAGAACGAGGGAACGGAGACGCAGCATCATCAAGCCGCTCTGAATCACCTCACACCTTCACATTGTCATTTGGATCCTTGCAACCCTGTAAACAAACCCCTTTCTACCCATCCACCCAAACTATGGCATACTTTCATTTTATTGTAGAGACCCATTTTCATGATTAAAGAAATAATAATTTTACACCTAATTCCCATTCGGTTTGGTTCTAATAGTCATTTGGGCCAGTTGACTCGAATAAAACAGGACAGATCACAACTCCAGGTAAAGACACAGCAGCTGAGTGACCTCTGTCTGGTAGGTATTCTTTATTAGTTATAGTGGTCGGTGTTTTTAAAAGAAGGTCAAACTGAAACATAGTTGCTCAGAAACATCTTGCTGCTGAAGGTTCTGTTTGGTACCAGAAACCAATATATTATTTTATCCATTTGTTTTTGCTATTTTCATCTAATTTCCTTTTTACGTGACTATTTTTGTTATTTCCTGGGATTTCTGAACACCTACTGATTCCTGATCCCAGCTGGGGTCCCAACCCCAGTTAGAGGATACCAGCAGTGTTCCTTGGTATTAAAATCAGAAGATCTTCATAATGAACAAATGATTGACGAGTTTAAACTTCATTTCTTTGTTTTGTTGTTTCTTTCCAAGCTCTCTGCAGGTAGCCGGCGTCACAACAGCGCTTGCAATAAAACCTTTATGTATGAGTTCTGCAACCTGCTCAGGTAAACTAAACACATGAAAGTGAACGTCTGAAGGCAACAGGTATCCAGAGGTGGACAGTCTCAACCAGCTCAACGTTCTTCAAACTTTCCGAGGTGAAAATGCAACAAATTGGCCAAATGTAGGAGCTACGAACAAATAGTGCGGATTAAATGTTCAGATGTGGAAATGTGACCTGCTGCATATGTCATACCTGAAATGGTTTTAAATCAGATTTTGATCTGATTTTAGTTCCTTTAGCTAAAAGTTTCCTTTCAGGGAATTGATTAATTGTTTCGTGTTTTAGTCTTGCCTGAACTGCAAACACTCAGAAGCAAATTCTCCTGTTAATTAAAAGCTTGACCAACAAATCATCATATAAGTCTGAAAAGGCTTTAAGCAGATTCTGTTTCTGCATCGAAGAAATCGGAGAAGCGAAGGATGTTTGTAAACATCCAGGTTCTGCAGAAACGGAAGCAGAACTGAAACGCAGCCAGACAGCGCCCCTAGCAGTTTGGATGTTCTGACTCGGACTCATTGCTGGTTTTCCAATAACTTGGAAAGGAAGCATGGCAGTGAGGCTATAATTGATAGAAGCTGATAGAAGAGGACAAGATGAGGTAAAAAATGAAGGGGAACAGAGGCAGCCGATGGAGGGTTTAAATTAAAAAACAGGGAATGTGCATTAAGAGTCCGAGTTTCTCCCTCCGAAGGCCAGGACTCGAGAACGTTTTCAGGTAAGAGCGAATGAGGAGCTCAGTTCAGCTGCGCGGATTAAATTATCTGTTAAATGAGTCTGCATATGTGTGTGTGTGTTTGTGGAAGTGGAAGAGTGGGGTGCTCATGGCTGTTTCCTGCAGGAGAGCAGATCAGGGGTCAGAGGTCAGTGTCTCGGAGGGTGTCAACAGGGGCACAGTCGGAATGAGGCGAGGTCAAATCCGGGGCAAATACTTCTCAATAAATTCCTTTACAGCCGCCATCTCCTGCAAGACATCAGATCAGAGGTATTAGCAGATTGATCACAGTGTCTCACCCTGATTTCTGCAGAGAAATCATTTCCATCCACTCATCAGCAGGAATAAAACACCGGCTGTAAAAGCCCTGTGTTCCCCCAGACGTACCTGAGGACAAGAGCTGTGAGGGATCCCTGGGTAGGTTTTAAAGGTGACCATCTGAGGGTTAACTATGAATTTGAGTTTTTCTGCCGTCATGGCACCAAACTGCGCGGGGATCATCATGTCCATCTCTCCGTGACACTGCAAGATTGGGATGTTCTTGTTGCCACTCGATGCCTGCAGGAACACACAAAACACCCAGAACTGTCTTACCTGCATTATACAAAGGAGGAAGACGCACAACCTGAATAAGCCTGAGACTTCTTCCCAGTCAGAGCGAGGCAGTACCGAAGGGAAACTCTTGTGAAGAGGAAGCCAGCAGCTGAGGGCCACCACGCCGGCCAACTGATGCTGGCAGGTCAGAGCGGTGTACAAAGACAAAGCTCCACCCTAAGGTTGGGAGAAGGAACATTAAAACATTTATTACAAGCAGCTCTGGTATAAAAACAGAGATACTATGAATCTGACCTATTTGCTCACCTGAGAGAAACCACCAAGGATTATACGGTGAGGAGGGATCCCATTTCTGGCCTCGTGTTCGATTATGGCCCTAACTGGAAGGACAAACAAAACAACAACTGTTTTACTCCGTGAAAGACTGGCATCATTAGGTAATCCTGTGTAATCTGTGTGCCTTCTGTTTCCACTGCTCTAAAAGGCCATGGAATAATTTCAATTAGCCGAATGACGTATGGTAAAGCTGTGAAGAAAACTGCACTACACCTCCAGTCCAGCGGGTGGCAGTAATAAGAAACCAAAGGCCAAACAGGGAAAACAATCCTGGGGTAATCTGAAGTCCTACCAGGACCTTTTATCCTGGAATGTACCGACCCGCGGCAAACTGAAATTTTAAAATCCTGGTTAATGGGTGAAAGTCCCTTCAATGGAAAAGGGGCTGTAGTGTGAGACCATCTAATCCACTTTTATAAACCCCCAACATCTCACAAACTTCATAAGAATAAAACAAATCAATTTGATGGTTTTTACAGGAAAAAAATGGTTTTTGATGGTAAATCAATATAATATCCTACAGGCATTAGGACCCAGAAACTATCATATGAAGTGCTGCAGCTCAAACTCGGAAATATTCTGCTGACTCTGATTGGCTGATGGCTCTACTAATCTCCTATTAGGTAGAATAGCCTCGTTCTATTGGCTCCAACGATTAAATATAGGGTCAGTCGCTTAAATCAGTCGCTTGTGGGATTCATATGTCAATAGCAGGAGCTAGTTTTCTACGGTATTTAGATGTACTGGAGCGCATTAGTGACGAACATTTTATTCTAAACCAGCTTCAGGTTTAAACTGGGCCAGGTGTTTTCACTGCCACAGGTTCTGGTTCCGATAAACTGGTTCTACTCTGGTTCCAACTTTCACTGGACCGGGGAAAAGAACCGCTTTCCTCCGGAGCTGGAAGTGAGTTAGTTTCTTTGTGGATATTTTTGATGTTAGAGAAAAGCAATAAAATCTGCGTTTCAACATTAAGAAAATGTGAGATGAGCACAGGAACAACATGAGCTCTCTGTCTCTTATCATCCTGCTGTTTATTTTCATATCATCCATCACGATGCGCCACATAAATTAGTGACAATACTTTAAATCCATAAACACTCAGTCTGTCATTAAATATTGTCAGGAAAGATGCTCAACACACAACAAACAGTACCCATCACCACAACAGTCTGCATGCGACGATATTTCACCTGATCATTTCATTGTTTGTATTTCAATCATTGCAGTGGTAATCCTAAAGTTTCTCTGATTAAACTCCAGCAGCTGACCATTTAGAGAATATGGGAACATCTCAGAGAGGGTGCTCTGGATGCCTCAAAGAAACAGACGATTTGCAGCTATTTCAGGTTGAAGTTAATGTTAAATTTGGCTACTTTGTTTCTGCAAAACTGCGTGCTACATTTAGAAAATAAAGTAGACTTCAGACAGTGAGTAATTGAAGTTTTCAGAAAAAAAACAAAAGCGGGTGAAGATCCTAAAGATCTACTCTCCTGTCAGTCCCACCCATTCATATTTTATCTGTAAACCTTCAGACTCACTGTTTTCTGCAGCCTTCTTGATTCCAGATTCGTCCTCTGGAGAGTCGGGGCTCAGACCCATGAGGTCAAACCTGCACGCATACAAAGGCCAGAGTCAAAGAAACAGCAGATCCACAGACACAATCATACTATTGTTAATGAGCCCATTTCCATGAAAATAACAGCAGCCAGTGTTGAGTTGAGAGGCAGCATCTTTCATCAGAGCAACTCACCACGCGGGCATCAGGGACCTCATGTTGAGAGTGACAGGGATTTTTGGCCTGCGGGGGGAATAAAGGGCGTCAACAGCAGCAGAGGAGTTCACAGGTTTAGGTGAGGTAGGAAATACGACTGCTGACTTACGCGTGAGGGCAGATAAACTTGACGTGAGGCAGCCGGATCCCCGTCAGAGTGTCGGCCCAGCCGTGCCTGATGGAAAACAGGAAGCAGCCGTTTGTGTCCCATCCAGATACAAAAATAAATCAAAACCCAAGCATGTTCAAATGACTTTGATCATTGGTTAACATTGGAACTGTTTATTTCAACTTGGTCAGTAAAGAAACTATCTGCTGCTACATGTATTGATTTTTTAAGATATGCCAGATTATTTAAGTAATACTCTCCAATTTTGTATTATTTGCTGTTATTTCAGCTTTTAACTTTGTTCTCTCTCTTTTCTCTTCCTAGAAGCTACACCTGGCCTGACTCTGTGTCTACCTGTGACACCTTTCTGGAGAGGGGAATCCTCCAAGCTTCTGCTGACAACAACTTAATGCTCACCCTCTACCGATGATCCACATGTCCCTGTCTTTCAGTGTTTAACCCTTTCTCTCTCCTAGACATAGCTACTGACTGAGCTTTTACTGTGACTAACTCTATGTGCTCTCTTTCAGACTCTAACCTTGAAAACTGGCTCAGAGTTTATCTGTTCTTTCTTTCTAGATGAAACGACTAAAGGAGCTACATCCATTAACATTTAACTTTTCCTTCCCATAGAAAGGACTCCTGGATCAGTGCTTCTTTGTTCTCTTTGTGTCTCTGCTCTGTTCTCTCTAACCCCCAGTCGGTCGTGGCAGATGGCCGCTCACACTGAGCCTGGTTCTGGTTCTGCTGGAGGTTTCTTCCTGTTAAAAGGGAGTTTTTCCTCTCCACTGTCGCTACATGCATGCTCAGTATGAGGGATTGCTGCAAAGTCAACGCCAGTGACTGTCCACTGTCTCTACATGCTCATCCAGGAGGAGTGAATGCTGCAAGTCACTGACTGGATGCAATCTGCTGGGTTTCCTTAGATAGAAAAACTTTTTATCCAATTTGAATAAATAACTGAATCTGATTGTTTGATATTTAGGACTAATTGGAATGTATGAACCTGACTTGAAATCTGTGTGATTGATTGAACTGACTTTGTAAAATGACTTGAGATGACTTGTGAATTGGAGATATATAAATAAACTGAATTGAATTGAGTTTTACATAATGGAGACTTTGTTACAAGCTGATGGCAACAAAGTGCCTAAAGATCCAGATGTTTTATCGCTGGAGTTTGGGAGTCTTTCTGGGCCTAAACGACTCCAAGGTCAGAGTTAAGTGGCTTCACAGACCTAAGATGGTCAGGTTCTGAAACTGAGCGGAAAAACAGCAAAGTTTGGAGAACTGTTGATTTAGACCCAGTTAAACAAAAGATAGCCTGTCTGCTTGGGAGGAACATCTGGATTAGAAAATGAAAACATGAGACGTACTCACCCCGAGTCTCCTAATCCATGAAGGAAGATCACCTGCAGCACAGATAGAAAAAAACCTTTTAGGCCTCTCAGCAGATAAAACATCTCACTCATTCACATGTTAAGGTACAGGTCCCGGTTAAGAAGCCTCATACTTCAGTAAAAAGAAAACTACGTATATCATTCAAAGCTAAATCTACCAATAAATAGCAATCAGTAAATATATGTGCAGCGAAGAGACAAAAGACAAATATACACAGTTAAATAGTGAAGCTGAAATGAACTTTGCAGAGTACTGAATCCACAAACATGAGGTAGTCCTAAATATTGCACCATTGGAGGGTGAAGGGTTTAGTGCAGGTCAGTGTGTAGAGAGAGAGTCTACAGAGTGTTGCTCGAGTTCAGCAGTCTGACAGCTTCAGGTTCTGAGCCTGGTGGTCTCGCTCTGAATGCTCCTCAGCCGCCTGCCGAGGGGAGGGGCTGAAGCAGTCTGTGTGCGGGATGGGTGGAGTCCTTCATGATGCGGAGGGCCCTCCCGCTGCATCCTGATGCGTAGAGGTCGGATGTGGTGGGAAGACTGCTCCCCACATTCCTCTCAGCAGCAGTGCAGCTGCCATACGGTGAAGCAGCTGCAGAGGACGCTCTCCACCGCACCGTGGTAGAAGCTCCTCTGGACTCCGCTCCCATGTCCAGCATTCCTCAGTTTCCTGACGAAGTAGAGACGGGTGACATTTCCTGGCCAGACAGGAAGTGTTGGCACTCCAGGTGAGGTCATTGGATATGTGCACACCCAGGTACCTGAAGCTGGAGACCACTTCCACAGCTCCTCCTCTGATGTGCAGGGGAGGGAGAGGGCGCTTGTCCCTTCTGAAATCCACCACCAACTCCTTAGTCTTCTTCACACTGATGCAGACGTCGTTTTCTCTGCACCAGGTGTTCCACCTCCTCTCTGTATTTGGACTCAAGGTGATATCATCCACATTTCCTGCTGATGTTCCTTCTGCTCACAGAGCACAGCTCCTTAGAGTCTGTACTTGTTCCCAATCAGAAGATCAGTTGCTTGTTTTTATTCCACCATGATGAGCTTCACTGATGATCATCATCGCACACAAACAATAAAACAGCTTTAGGAGCTGCAGATTCACAGCAGAGAGCTTTCTTCTCCTTCCTATCAAAATGAGTCAGCTGAGGGGGTTCAAACATCTAATAAGGATAGATCAGAAGACCCCAGGAAAGACCTCAGACTCTCTATAGTCCTCAAGGACTTGGATGGACTTGGGGAGGTCAGGTTCCTGCTGAGTCTGCCACCATGTGACCTTTCACTCACTACGCCTGCAGCAACAGGTGAGTCAGGTGCACAGAGCCACACCCACAGTGGTTGGCTCCAGTCATCTGATACATCAGAGCACAAAGAAACCAAACCTGTTTCCTGTCAGGAGGCTCCATCAGTGATCAAACTGATGATCTGTCAGTTCAGACAGAGAAGAAACTACAGATCATGATTCTTCCTCTTCAAATACAGGATGGGAAAAATCTTTAGATACTATAAAATTACACGTAAAAATGTCAACAACTTTGTTTTAACAGAACAGGATCTGATCACAGCAGCCTCTGAATAAAAAAATGTCAAGGTTGGACCATTTCTTCCAGCAAAATGACCCTAAAGGTCCATGTCCAGCTGAGCATATCCATGAGAAAAATGCTGAGACAGCTCACACCATCAGATGTTCTGAGTTCAGGAACATTTAAGCTGGACTCACCGCCGCAGTCTCCTTCTCCGTCCCGGACACCGTCACAGCCTCGGCGAGCAGCGGCACAGACATGTTGTTGCCACACATACACTGGAAGAGGTTCTGAAATCAGGAGATGACAAGAAGGTCAGCTGTCTGCAGACCAAACACTGTGGAGCTACACCAAACATCACCCATCTGCAGCTCTAACAAGAACTTGTACTTTATTTGTAGATCGGCTTTAAAATCTCCATCGGCTGATATTAGTTGTTATTTAAGATATCGGTATCGGGCCGGTAAGTAAAGCTGGGCCGATATTAACAACCCATGTTTATTTCCTTTTTATTGCCGTTTGTGCCATGCCACATCTTCATATTGGTGCAACCCTGTTTAAAAGCAGAATCCTTGCAGCTAACTCCACATTTTATCACCTTCAATCAAAAAAGTTTCAGTTTAAAACTGAACATCTTCCCGACCCAATAAGAAGCAACAAACCTGACCAGCAGGTCCATTTAGACCCGCAGCGTTCGGATGCATTAACTGAATGAACCTCCCTCCGTCTGCTTCACTCAGTAAATTGAGTGCAGCGCCGCATGGAAGCCTAAGAGATCAGGATGTTTTACAGTAAAAGCTTTGGGATGATGTGGGACAGGATAGAACAGGAAGGAAGACGGGAAGGTCAGATGCCACACCGCCAGATCGGCAAACGGACGACAAAAAGACGAAGGAATGTCCCAAACACAAAGCGTAATGAGTAATAAAAGAAGCAGCATACAGGAACGGTCGGGTATAAAAACATCATTTTCTCAGTTTACTTCAACTCCACTTGGTCTGTGGGCCCGTTTTTCTCATTTTTAATTCTCAAGGTTTATTTCAGGGCCTAATTTCATACCAAACGCCTCCTCCTCAAACAGCAGACGACGACAAACATCTGTCCGTTTCTTTCCTGTTGACATCTTTTCAGCCGCAGTGATGACAGAAAGAAAACACTAAACCTTCTTGTGACATTTAATCCCTTAATCACGAGTCGGCTTAATCTCTCCCAAACAAAAGCAATATTTTCTTCGCTACAGCACCTTCAAAACCTTTAAAGTTCTCATTTCTTCCTGATTTGACTGCAAACTGAAAGATCAACACAAATAATCACAATTTATTAAGTAAAACGATTTTTTAGTGCAGTGAGCATTCGTATTCACCCCCTTTACACAAATGTCTTTAAATAAAAACAACCTAACAAGGAAATGCAGTTCAACTGTGAGTAATTTTAGCCTCAGTATTAATACTGTTCTTCTGTGAAGGTCAGAGGTTAGCTAGTTGTTTCCCCCCCCAATACATGGTGGTGGCAGCATCATACTGTGGGGATAGATTTCTTTAGGAGGAGCTGGCATGACGATGGGGGCTTACCACCTCCTAGCAGGACAACAGCCCTGAACATACATAGGACTGGCGGTGTTTAACAGCAGTGGGGTCGAAACAGTAGAGTATATAATATCGGTAGATATCAGTTATCGGCCTTTAGACCAATATTAATATCGGATATAGATATCAGCCAGATTTCTCCATAGGTGCACCCTTATTTTAAATACAAAAGTTTAAACAACATTTAGGTTAAAAATGTGCTACAAACTTTTTATTCAGCTGTATTTTTAATTTTAATGACAGCGACGAGGATTTTCTTCCATTTATTACTCTGACCTAAACTACACCTACATAATAAGATTAGTCTGTTCTTTAGATTCGACAGCATTAAAACGGTGACCCTGGAATCTTCCTCATGTTGCCTCGCACTTTAACAAGCCCAGGCTCATTCCAAGAGCAGCAGAAGATCTGAAGTTCTGCTACTGATCAGCAGTTCATTCTGAGCAGCAGAAGCTGCGCCTATCTTCACTGTGTGGGATTTTCTAAGAATAAATGGATCGATCTCTGAGCTTCTGGAGGAGGCTGCTGGTTAAAAGTAGTTTCACTGTGAGTGGAGCAGCATCTGCTGAGCTTCAGACACACAATACTGGATCTGCTGGACTTCATAAAGTCCTACATGTTGGCAGTTTCAGCAACGGGTCAGACTGGTACCAGATGTTTTGTTCTGAAATATCAGCAATAATATGCATAAAATCCAAAAATAAAATCCCACAAGGTTTTGGTGTTCAACAGTAATGTGCCTAAGCCTGAAATGTGATTTAATGACCTTTGACCTACTGCAGCATTTTGAGCCATGACTGAACCTCTGCATCAACATCTTAGACAGAAACAGTTTTTAACTTTTCAACTCTAATTTCAGGTTTTTTTTAAGAGGATCAGAGATAAAAATGTAAAAAATCTATTAAAATTTGCACATTTTACTGGAAAAATTACTTTGTATGAGAAGACATTTAACTGATTAAAGCTTCAAACGCTTTAAGCTGTAAATCAGTTTATCAGCGAGAGAAGGACAACTGGAAGCAGGTTAGATCAGTTATGACGTTTTCTGTTGGGATGTGAAAGAACAGGTAAAGTCATCTAAAGGGCCTGAGTCCGGGTCACCGGTTCAGATGCTCACAGTGGCTCTCATGCTGTACCATTAACTCCTAGTTTCTTCATGTTGTCAGTGCAACGATCCCAAACTCTCTTGGAATATTTTAAATCTGTGCTAATCACCAGTTCAGGAGGCTCTCTGAAGGTCCAGAGGTTTCCTTTGGATTCTCTGCACCAAAGACAACTACAGATAGTATATGGGCCAGTTCAGAAATTAGGCCAATATTTGGCCCTTTTTTAATAATCAGTCACTGGTCTCATCTAAGCAAATTCAGCCGATAACCAAGGAGGCCAGTCTCTACGAGTCTCAACAGGGTTTCTACAGTTTTCATACAGAAATCACTGAGTTTTGCCAGTTTTTTAGTCTTTTATATTCTTAAATATACATGACTTAACTTCACTATTAATTTATGGCAAATATTTCTACAACAGCTGTGCTTCAAAGGTGCTTCTGCAAAAAGCAAAACCTGGAAGGAAGGATGAACATGTAGAAGGGGACAAAGAAGGAAGGAAGGACACACTGAGACAATGGGACAGCAGAGAAGCCTCAATAGACAAACAGTTTCCATACACTTATTTTCTGTTTCCATACTTATCCATGGCAAAAAAAATAATGATCTCAAATATGCAAAGACTGCGTTGGAACCTGGTGTGAAACATGTGACACTTCAGCGTGATGTAAACCAAACCGATCCAGTGATGATTTCCAACCAAAAGCTACTGGAGCAAAACAGGGAGTCATTTTCTTGTGTGCAGGGAAATCTCTCCAACTCTGGGCGAGGAGGAGCAGATCTGTTAATAACGTACATGTGAGCCACCTTAAAGGTGTTCATCAGCACATTCCTGGGTGCTCAGGAAGAGGAAGAAGCTCCTACACCAGCCAACTCCTTACAGAAATGTGACATGCCATAAATTATGATCCCTGTTCGATAATAAAAGTAGCTGCAGTGATTTGGGAGCTAACGATGCCAATGTTGGCACCAGCTTTGGAAAACCCAGCATAGGTCGAAATCTAAAGATAACAGTTTAATGTACAAATGATAACACTTTAGCCTCAACAGATTCTGCAATGCAACAATATTTAGGCCCTTTAGACAGACATCAACTTCCCTCGATGGCCACGCTTGATACTAGAGAAGACTGTGGATCCGCAAGGACAAGAGAATCACCAGGTAAATATGGGTTAATTATGATCAACATAGTTGTTTACATGTTTCCCCAAATACCTCTAATTTATGTCCTAGTCTGATGCTTCTTTTAGCCTTTTTATTAAAATCTTAAAACAGTTTTTTATTGTTCATTTTTAAATGTGGCCAAACCTGGGAGTGTGCACCGTCCCTGCTCAAACAAACTCCATGACTGAGTTTTAACGAGGAAAAATGCAAAGATATAGCAGATATTCATCCAACAGGACATGGGAGCAAAATGAGCAAAAAAGCAGCAAAATTAAGATCACCAGTCGATCAAGATTCATTCTTTTTCGCTTCACCTGAAACGATTTAATTCCAACAGATTATAAAGAGTAGATGAATTTAAATGTGTTAATTTTTGTCACAGGTCAGATTGACTCCAAAACCGCAGCAGAGACCAGAAAACCCCGAGTTTCCTCCCTGCATGACTTCAATTACACTGAAGCAGAGGCGTGCTGCAGTCAAACACTGATCCCAGATCAGCTGAAGAACAGCAGCAGGATCATCGACATGCGGCAGGCTGGACCCTCCAGCTCCAGCTCCGACCCAGCAACGAGTTAAAGCTCATTTTAATCTGATTTGAATGAGTTAGCATCGAAAGAGGAAACGGTAGTCGAATCGGGCACAGAGACGATGAATGGCGGCAACTTAGCTTAAATACACGGTGGAGGTGAACCACAAAGCCCCAACTGGCCCAAAAACCATCCTGAGCGACTCCCAGGCCTCAGCACGGCTTTAATCCCGCTTTATCTGCCGCACACACACACACTGCTCCCCCGGGTTAGCTGGAGGAAGAGCCGCTGCTAAAACACACACACACACACACACCGACTGTATTGTCCTCTGTCGGTGGCTTCTTCCGTCCCCCACAGGACCCGGACCAGATTTAAACGAGCACCACCAACACCACCATTTGTTGGAATAACCCTTAAACAATAAAATGCCTCGCTAAGGTTCGGTTCGGACCAGAAGAAAGCGTTTAAAAGCACATCCGCGGCCCGCTAGCCCGCACAGATTCACACACTCACCGCCTGCTGTCCCAGTTCACAACGGGGCGGAACTTCCGGTACTCTGCGAACTCTTGCAGGGGGCGGGGCTACGGCGATAACGTCACCCGACATCTCCATATTTGGGTTTTAGGGTTTTTGTTCTACGCTGTTTCTTTATAAATTTATAAGAAAATATTCAAAACAAAAAAAACCTTTATATTTAGTCATATTCAATAAATTAGAAAATTATTGAAAAGTTAATTTATTCCAGTAATTCCGTCACTAAATGAATCACATTAAATAGATTAATTCAGAATCAGAAAAACAATCAGCTTCATTGCCAAGTTTGTTCAGACAAACAAGGAATTTGACTCCGGTACACTTTGCTCTCAATAATAAAGAATATATTTTTAAATGAACATATATACAGAACTGACTTTACAATAGAAGATAATATGAGATCAGTCCAAGTATGCATGGTGTTGTTCTGGACCTCTGACTGTCAGCTGTTCATCAGAAAAAAAACAACCTGGGGAAGAAACTGTCTCTGTGGCTGGTTTTCGCAGACAGTGCTCTGTAGCGCCACCTGAAGGTAAAAGCCTAAACAGTTTGTGTGCAGAAATATGCAGAAGATGGTCACACAGACTTACGTTTTCCAGCCTTTATTTCTGTTCATTATGATGATTTTCCATGTACAGTTCAATTCAATTCAGTTTATTTATATAGCGCCAATTCACAACACATGTCGTCTCAAGGCACTTCACAAAAGTCAGGTACATACATTCCAATTAATCTTAATCACTGAACAGTGCAGTCAGATTCAGTTATTTATTCAAATTGGATAAAAAGTTTTTCTGTCTAAGGAAACCCAGCAGATTGCATCCAGTCAGTGACTTGCAGCATTCACTCCTCCTGGATGAACATGTAGAGACAGTGGACAGTCACTGGCGTTGACTTTGCAGCAATCCCTCATACTGAGCATGCATGTAGCGACAGTGGAGAGGAAAAACTCCCTTTTAACAGGAAGAAACCTCCAGCAGAACCAGAACCAGGCTCAGTGTGAGCGGCCATCTGCCACGACCGACTGGGGGTTAGAGAGAACAGAGCAGAGACACAAAGAGAACAAAGAAGCACTGATCCAGGAGTCCTTTCTATGGGAAGGAAAAGTTAAATGTTAATGGATGTAGCTCCTTTAGTCGTTTCATCTAGAAAGAAAGAACAGATAAACTCTGAGCCAGTTTTCAAGGTTAGAGTCTGAAAGAGAGCACATAGAGTTAGTCACAGTAAAAGCTCAGTCAGTAGCTATGTCTAGGAGAGAGAAAGGGTTAAACACTGAAAGACAGGGACATGTGGATCATCGGTAGAGGGTGAGCATTAAGTTGTTGTCAGCAGAAGCTTGGAGGATTCCCCTCTCCAGAAAGGTGTCACAGGTAGACACAGAGTCAGGCCAGGTGTAGCTTCTAGGAAGAGAAAAGAGAGAGAACAAAGTTAAAAGCTGAAATAACAGCAAATAATACAAAATTGGAGAGTAGTGTGAGAAAGTACCAAAGAGGGTGAAAGTGGTCATTATGTCCTCCAGCAGCCTAAGCCTATAGCAGCATAACTACAGAGATAGCTCAGGATAACCTAAGCCACTCTAACTATAAGCTTTAACAAAAAGGAAAGTTTTAAACCTAGCCTTAAAAGTAGACAGTTTGTCCATCTAGAGCCCACTGATGGTCATTGTTATACTAAAAACCACAACGATTGGGATACCTCTCTCTGTCAGATTGACCATAACCATTGGAAAAGAGAGGGGGTCATACAGGTAGCAGAAATGGAGGGTGTGTTTGCACCTCAGCCATAACTGAGCCGGTTTAGGCTAAACCTGATTCCCCCTTACTCCATCCAACAAGGGGAGAAGAAGACGGAGGTAAAATAAGGAAGATAGCTCAGGTTAACCTAAGCCACTTTAACTATAAGCTTTATCAAAAAGGAAAGTTTTAAGCCTAGCCTTAAAAGTACACAGGGTGTCCGCCTCACGGACTAAAACTGGGAGCTGGTTCCACAGGAGAGGAGCCTGATAACTAAAGGATCTGCCTCCCATTCTACTTCTAGAGACTCTAGGAACCACCAGTAAACCTGCAGTCTGAGAACAAAGTGCTCTGTTAGGAACGTATGGAACAATCAGATCTCTGATGTATGATGGAGCTAGATCATTAAGGGCTTTATATGTGAGGAGGAGAATTTTAAATTCTATTCTGGATTTAACAGGGAGCCAATGAAGGGACACTAAAATAGGAGAAATATGATCTCTCTTTTTAATTTTCATCAGAACTCTTGCTGCAGCATTTTGAATCAGCTGAAGGCTTTTAACTGCATTTTGTGGACATCCTGATAGTAAAGAATTACAATAGTTCAGCCTTGAAGTAACAAATGCATGGATTAGTTTTTCAGCGTCACTCCTGGACAGTATATTTCTAATTTTGGCAATGTTCCGGAGGTGAAAGAAGGAAATCCTAGAAACCTGTTTAATATGGGATTTAAATGACATGTCCTGGTCAAAAATAACACCAAGGTTTTTTACTTTATTACCGGAGGTCAATTTAATGCCATCCAGCTTAAGTGATTGAGTAAGCAGTTTCTTTTTTAAAGACTCCGGTCCAAAGACGACAACTTCTGTCTTGTCTGAATTTAGAAGCAGAAAATTTAAAGTCATCCAAGTTTTTATGTCTTCAAGACATGCTTGTAGTCTATCTAACTGGTTGGGCTCATCAGGATTTATGGATAAGTAAAGCTGAGTGTCATCAGCGTAACAGTGAAAATTTGTCCTATGCTGCCTGATAATTTGACCTATTGGAAGCATATATATAGTAAAAAGAATTGGCCCAAGTACTGAACCCTGTGGTACTCCACAATTAACCCTGGAGTTTAAAGATTATTTATCATTTACATGAACAAACCTTTTTAAGAGAATATTGTGATCAACTGTTTCAAATGCAGCACTGAGATCTAACAGAACCAGTACAGACACAAGTCCATTATCTGAGGCCATAAGAATATCATTAGTGACTTTCAGCAGAGCTGTTTCAGTGCTATGATGAGCTCTGAAACCTGACTGAAACTCTTCAAACAGGTCATTGCTGTGTAAATGCTCACACATTTGATTAGCAACTATTTTCTCAAGAATTTTAGATAAGAATGGAAGATTGGATATCGGTCTGTAATTTATTAAGTCATCTCGATCAAGCGAAGGTTTCTTAAGCAAAGGTTTAATTACAGCTACCTTAAAAGCTTGTGGTACATATCCATTTACTAAAGATAGATTAATCATATCTAAAATGGGGCTGGTAATCAGAGGGAACACTTCCTTAAATAATTTGGTTGGGATTGGGTCTAACATACAAGTTGAAGGTTTAGATGAAGCTAATATTTCTGATAACTCAGGAAGCTCCACAGGATCAAAACAGTCCAAACAGAGATCAGGTTCTACAGTTACTTCCAATGTTGTCTCACTTGTTGAGGATGAACTAATCATCTTCGGGAGTATGTCAAAGATTTTCTTCTTAATAGAATCATTTTTATTTAGGAAGAATCCCATAAAGTCGTGACTGCTGAGAGCTAATGGAATGGATGGCTCAACAGAGCTATGACTCTGTGTAAGTTTAGCAACTGTACTAAAGAGAAACCTAGGATTATTCTTGTTCTCTTCTATTTAGGATGAGAAATAAGCTGTTCTAGTTTGGTGAAGTATCTTTTTATACAACAGTAGGCTATTTTTCCAGATTAAGTAGGAATCCTCTAGGTGTGTAGAGCGCCATTTTTCTAACATTGTGCTTTAAAGTAGGCAGATCTGAATTAAACCAGGGAGCTAGCCTCCTATGAATTATTACCTTCTTTTTCAAGGGGGCTGCATTGTCTAATGCACCACGCAATGATGAAGTAACACTCTGAACAAGAGAATCAATTTGTGAAGGGGCAGAAACAGAATTATTGCCCTCCACTCTGTTTTTCTGTGATAATGAGGAAATTAAAAATGGAACAGATTCTTTAAAGGTTGTTACAGCATCGTCTGATAATGATCTACTATAATGAAATTTTCTTTCAGGTGTGGAGTACTCTGTTAAATTAAACTTTATTTATTTATTATTTATTAAAAAATGGTCAGACAGGACAGGGTTATGAGAAAATATTGTTATGTCTTTACACTCAATGCCATATGTCAGCACAAGGTCCAGAGAATGAAGACAAACGTGGGTAGGTTTGTTAATGTTTTGAGTAAAGCCAATTGAGTCTAAGATAGCATTTAAGGCTATATTTAAGCTATCACTTTCAGTGTCAACATGAATGTTAAAATCCCCCACTATAATAACTGTATCTGTATTTAACACTAAATCAGATAAAAGGTCTGAAAACTGATCTAAAAATTGAGAGTAAGGGCCTGGTGGACGGTACAAAACAACAAACAGAAGTGGTTTTAGTGCTTTGCAATTTGGATGAGGAAAACTAAGGATTAAATATTCAAAAGAGTTGTAGCTATTGATTGGTCTGGGACTAATCAATAAATCAGACTGAAAGATGGTTGCTACTCCTCCTTCTCGCCCAGTATTTCGAGGAATGTGAAAATTTAAATAATTAGTAGGACTTGACTCATTCATAGTAACATAATCCTCTTGCTGCAGCCA
Organism: Crenichthys baileyi; assembly: GCA_036173005.1. NCBI lineage: Eukaryota > Metazoa > Chordata > Actinopteri > Cyprinodontiformes > Goodeidae > Crenichthys > Crenichthys baileyi. Next base: position 57,610 of record JAHHUM010000633.1, read on the forward strand.
GGTTTCTGTGAGGCAAAATAAATCAATCTGATTGTCACAAATCAGGTCACTAACTAGCAAAGTCTTTGAAGAGAGAGATCTTATGTTCAGTAAGCCACATTTAATTGTTTTACTTTTATTTTTAGTCTGAGTTGTGTTTATTTTTATTAGATTTTTCCTGATTTTCTCGTTTTAGATAATTTTTTAATCTATTCAGTTTTGGCCATGGGCGAGACACTATCTTAATAGGGAACAGTCAATGAAAACACATTTAAGAATAGAATATTTCATCAGAAGAATAAAATTAAAACATTTTAATACAAAAATGAGCCTATGAAAAGGATGTTTAATACCTATTTAGAGGTTATTTTCAAAAGGTACATTTATTCTACATCTGAAAAACAAGTCTCTTCAGATTGTATATTTAAATGTATTAAATATGACTGGATAAATATATTCATACGGGTACAGGGAGGCCAAGTGTGCCGCGGCCCGGGCTGCAGGAGGGGGAAGCAGTGCTTCACCAAGCTTTTCAACCCAGAGCTCCATCAGGCTAGAGAATCGAGACCATCACCAAACTGCTTCTGGAGAAGTTTGTGATCGCACTCTTTATTCATGACAGTGTTCTTGGGCAGAAGAGGAAGCCCAATTCCCTGGACAAGAAGTAACTCCACACCTGGTGACATAAGGATGCTTCAGTGCCAGCACCACGCAGGGCACATGGGATCTCTTAGCCTTTCTTCTCCAGTTGTCCCAAACAACCTGGAGGATTCATAAATAACTTGTCTTCAGTCTCCTGCTGTCTGCCTCGAGGATCTTCTTGTCACAGGGACATTTGTCCATACGTCTTTCACTATGCATGCAAAGGCACCCAACCCCACCTGCTGCCAATGTTGGACAAGCTCTGAACTGATGGCCTTGAAATTCTTGATGAATAATTTAAAATGTTTCTTCACCTGCAGTTTCCTGCATGTGAAGCCATTTTGATGCAGTGAGGATGGTGGCTCGCCTTTTCTTTGGAAGTAACTATTGCTACCACAAGACAACGATTAGCTGCTGCTGATTAGATGGACAAGAGTAGGCAGCAGATACTTCTGGGTGCATTAAAACAAACAAAGGGCCGTGTTGTTGTAGCATCTTTTATTTTTTTAAGCAGCAGCAAAGATGAAAAAAGTTCAAGCATCAAGAATGGCTTCAGATCTGTTTCAGAATCAACTTTGTTGATAATTTAAATCTGGAGATGTTATTGTATGCAGCTGATCATGAATCCAGGTTGTTGACATGGCAACCATGATGTTCATGTAACAGAAAATTGACCCGTCCTGCCTTCCTTACTTTATTTAACAGCAGAATTCATCAGAGAAAAATATTTCATGTATCTTCGCCAGCGTTATAGAGCCTTCACGCCATGTTGCCATGGAAACAACTAAAACACGCTGCTTTTCAGGATTTCAGTGCTTGTTGCCACTCAGACGCGTCCTCGCTGCCTAAACACAGTGTTGAACTCATCATTAGACATTCAGCAAACGCCTCTAGAATCTCTCCTCCTCCTCGTCCTCCCCTCCAGAGCTCAGGAGATGAAGTTGGTCTGTGGGATGATGCTCTCCACTTTGTGATCAGCTGGGTTTGCTGCCGCCTCATAGTTACAGACGGTCACTTCATGTCTGTGAGCCTTACAGAGAACAGAGCAGAAGAGATGTTTGGAAATTCAGTAAGTTGAGAATAAACATCGGACCAGAAGGATACTAAACCAGTAACCATTGTATTCCCAATAAATATGTAAAAATGAACTGGAGATTCACCAGAAGGATCTAAACTAAGCATAGCTCTCCCTGCGATCAGAAGACAGGGACAAACACAAACAGGATACAGCAGATCCATGTATCAAACCTCTGAATATTCCCCTCTGAGGCCGATGTAGTACACGCGAGTGTTCTCGTCTCCAAAGTTCTTTGAGATGTGGATGGAGAGGTGATGGACGCTGGAAAAGCGAGCGATCCTGCAAATGATGACAGACAGCAGGACACTTCAAATCAAAACCCCGGCTTCAAGGAAGGAAATGTGCACAAAAAGATGGAATAAGATCGCCTGCATGAATATTTCTAAGTAAAATGGTTACCCAAAACAAAAAGCAAGTGATAATGACCTTTAAAACTGCATTAAATGATGAAATTCCAGATTAAGAATTCAACCTTTTAAGACAGTATGAGGTTAGATCCATGCTCTGACTGTGGATCCATCTAGTGGGAACATAAACTAACAGAAATCCAACACATTTTTCATTTCGAAGCTGAAAACCTTTCTAGGCATCGAGATACAAATCTGATTTGGTTCAAGCTTGAGCATCACCATCATGTGGAGAGACTTGAATTTAAGGCCACAACATAATGTCCTTGCTCCGACTGTCCCTGATTCAAAGTTAAACTGTGAGCAAGGAAATCATCTCAGGCTGTTTCTAAGTGTTCTCACTTTGTTGGATACTCCAGCTCAGCCAGCGGGTCTCTGTTGAGTCTGAACGCTTGTTCGGGTTCCCTGCCAGTGTCGTCAAAAGACATCTGAGGGATGTTTTTATATCTGTGGAGAAACATCAAGCACAGAACCGAATGAAAATGCTGCCACCTAGAGGCAGAAGTAGGAAACAAAAACACAGACTCACAGTCGTATCTCAGCTGGATGAGAGTCGTCGTTTTCTCCAGAGATGATGATGCCTTTTAGCTTGACGCTGCCGGTGAAACTGAAAGAGATGAGACGCCGTTAGTCTGAGGACGCTGACAGACGAGAAGAGAAAAGCCATCAGGAGTTAGGACGGAAGAGTTCGGTAAATAAGGAATGAAATGAGACTCGGCACGAATTCAGGCTGAAACTGCAGGTTTATACACGGAACTGTGAGTTCTTCAAGCTTGCTCAGGTGGAATATTTACAAGCCAGCTAAAGCATGTGCTGGAGACAAACCTGCTTTAATGTCTGAATGTGACCCCTGAACTCAGACTCTGCACACAGAAAGCTGGATCAACTTTAGACAGTGGATGATGAAGAGGAGGAGGATGGTGACTGTAGGACTTACGGGATGTTGAACAGCAGCTCTTCATCCACGTCGCTCTCCACATACTACAAGAAGAGAGAAAGATGGTCAGATGCTTCTTTGTTCGGTATTTGCAGTTTGAAGATTTTTCAAACTATTTTTAAATTGTCCTTCCAGACGATGAGCTTCAGGAAACGAGGAGCTGGAACAACAGATTCAGAACCGAACTTTTATTGTTTCTAATATCTTTACTGCACAGATTTAGTGAATTTGGTCACAAGTGTTAGAAAACATAAGGAAAATGTCTCTTTATTTAACATCAAACCTTTTATTTGATTCTCATTGTGCAGACCTCTCAGGTTTTCCTTGTTTTCTGTTCTCTGGATCCAGAACTGGAAAAAAGAAAAAAGCTCACATGGCCGCCAAACTTTTTGCTGTGTTTTTTTTGCACAGCAGCCATACTGGATAGTGAATTTTGGGCTCCTTGCCATCCCCATGTGCCCAGAAAACATCCAAGTCCAGGGGGTATCCTGATCAGTTGCCCAAACAACCTTGAGTGACTCCTTTCGATGTGGAGAAGCAGCGGCTCTCCTTTGAGCTCCTCACCCCATCTCTAAGACTGAGTCCGGCCACCCTATGGAGGAAGCTCATTTCAGGCGCTTGTGTCTGGGATTTCACTCTTCCAATCATGATCCATATCTGGTGATAATAGGCAAGGGTCTGGACGCAGACAGACCGGTAAATCCAGAGCTTTAATTTTTGGCTCAGTTCTTTCTTGAACGCAACCGACCAGAGCAGCGCCGGCATTACTGCAGACGAAACCTGAATCCGTCTGTCCATCTCCATCCTACCACCACTGGTAAACAAGACACCAAGATACCTAAACATCGCCACTTGAGGCAAATACTGACCCCCAACCCAGAGGGGTCCACCTCCATCCAGTACCAGTACCAGAACCATGGCCTTAGAACTAGAGCAGCGGACTCTCATCCCTGCCGCTAAATAATACAGGTTTTGTTGTGATAACACTTTTATCGTGTTGTTACATGGAGTATAGTAACATCCTAAGCTTCTCACTCAGCAGCAAAGCGTTCCAGTGTATGCTGGAGGGTGAAGATCTGGTCCACTGTTCCTCAGCCAGGACGAAGGCCACCTCCTGGATCCAAGGTTCAATAATCAGTCGGACCTCCGACTAACCCAGTCAGAATTCAGAGCAAATTTAAACAATAACAAGAAATTAAGTTTGGTGCAATAAAAAACAGGAGGGAAAAATCTGATTTTTCAGAGTTTGATCTGCTGATCTCTGCCCTGTACCTTGTCTCGCAGGTTCCGCTGGTCCCACGGCTTGAACACCTGCCTGCCGTCTCCGTCCCTGCTCTCGTTCAGACACTGCAGCTTCTCCAGGTCGATGCGCTGGTACAGTCCGAACTCCAGGCCTCTCTCTGCGGGCTCATGCTGCCCCTCCGACCCGCAGCTGTGACCGTGACCGTGTCCGTGACCGTGGCCGGACATGGTGGAATCAAACGCCTGAACTCAGTGCCGACTGCAAACAAAAACGAGCTTTTCCGAACAAAATGCGACGTTTTGTAAACTGTGACTCGATCAGCAAGTTTCGTTTTGCAGTGTGAAGTAAGTTCAGCGTGAAGTAAACAGAGGTTATCATGGTGTTTCCGGTATGAGCTCTTCAAAATAAAACAAGAAGCTTTCTCTCGTCACGCAGGAAATTGTGGAAATCCGACTATTTAAATAATAGATATAATCAAAAATTGTTACAAATATATATTCTAGTTAAAGACTTGATAAAGAAGGAGACTTGTTTAAAAAAAGCCAGGCCAGGTTACGTAAACTGATGTTTCGTCATCTTTCCTTTGCAACGACACAGACTTCCTGTAGTTCTTTATAAATGATTTGATTCATTTTTTTACTCCAGTCTAGTATCTGATCACTTTTAAAGAAATTGTTTGTTTTTTTTTTTTTTTTTTTTTTTGCTATTAGCCTTCAGTTGATACCTATAAATTACTAATAAAAGGCTCTTAGATGGTTGTTACGATCACAGACCTTTGGACTCTGTCACAAAGCTGGAACATGTTCCCAATACATTTAGGCATATGTTAAATTTTATATTTTAGGCTTTTCTCAATGTGAAATCCTATTATTGGTGATTACCAGTAAAAAAAATCGTATTTAGTTTAAAAACATTTTTAATTCAATTTTAAAAGCAGTCAAAAACCTGCCTACATTTTATTTTGAAAATAACATTAGCGTCACAGGAAAATGTCGACTGCCAGGAGCCAAACCGTGCTTGTAATCTGCTCCCTGATTGGCTCACTTCGGTTACCACAAACAGCTGTGACTGTCGCAAAATGTTTACAAGCCTGTCGCAAAAACTGATAAAGGAAATAGGCCTAAAAGCCAAAAAGAATATTTGATCACATATCCAAGATAATTAGATAAATATCCAAACATAAAAGGTAGAGGCTGAACAGAAGCTCTATTTTAGTTTCTGACACCGCTAATCTGTCATAACTATATCCATTTCTATATTTTCCATCTACAGATTAAATCCTGTGTACTTTGATTGCATCCATTTGAGTTTGAGATCATACCTCTTTTGAAAAAATGCAATGCAGCTACAGAAAATATTTAGCACTTTGGTAAAAACAAAGAAAAAAGCCAACTGCTCAAAAAAACAAATTAAACTGCCTGCTGAAGTCTACTGATAGTTTGAACCTTATAAAGCTTTAATCAGACCGTGAAGGTAGAGGTAAAACAGATTTCTTAGGACACCTGATTGGTACAGTCACTGAGGAGTCTTTATTAAAATATATTTTATCCTAAAAGCTGAAAGAAGAGATGAAACGTTTTCATATTAACTCTACATATTTCAGCACAGCCTCCTATTACAATCAGCAGAAATCACATATTTTTATTCAAACTGCACAAAAAAGTCCAACAGAAAGAGGGTTTCAGGGCAAAAGTCAATTTTAATAAAAATGACCACATAACATTTATTAAAATCTAATAAAATTACAGTTTTCCATTTACTCGAGCCTGTGTTGTAGGGAGGGTACCAGGTCCCATTTCTGAAAATAAATACATGCCATCATGGTGGAGGGCTGAAGCCGCAGACGTCCTATGGACTTCCCTCATTTAAAACAGTTTGTCACAGTGAAGCAGACAGAAGCAGACTTTCAGCAGCAGGAGGCAAACAGGACCTGGAGCCACAGGAGAGGTAAAAATAAGACAGCAGGGCGTGTTTCTGAAGCATCACCAGGAATAACAGGACTACATCTGAACAGCATGGTTTCCTAACGAAGAGGAGCCATGAAGCGACCAACAGAGAGGTTTAGTGTCATTTGGTCAGAAGGAAAAAGAAACGGGAGCTTGTTAACTCAAAAGCTCCGTTTGTGCCTTAAAAGAAAAACTGGACATGTAGGAAAATATGTCGACTTGTTTTCGTTTGAAGGGCTAAAGCAGACGGCTGATCCAACTGTCAGACTGCAGTTTGTTTGCCTAGCTTAGCACAAAGACTGGAAACAGATGGAAACTGCTAGCATGGCTTCATTCCACTGACACCTTTAAAATGTATTTTCATCACAACTCGCTGCTCTTCTTCATTAAGAAACTGAGCAGTAGAAATGACAAGTCTGTCCCTGTGTGACCAGAGGGGGCGCCGTTACTCATATAATTCACAGTTTTTTTTCTGTTAAAGTTCATGACTTTGAGCCACAGTAGAGTTGGGCTTGGAGATGCTTAGCTTTTCTCTCCTGTTTGTTAAAAGCTTAAAAACATTTAAAAATCCCACTGATACGAGAGCAGAAGAAACCCAGATAAATGAAAACCAGACGCATATTTGAAGCAACTTCCTGTTTGCAGGTGTTTTTTCCTAACATGACTGTCCAGGTGAGTCAGACAGCTGCACCCTTCACAGTGACGCCTTTATGGCTAATTTTTATGTTGGGGTTTTGTGTAATCTGTGCTCGAGGTTTAAAAAGGTTAGGAACAGACGAGTGAAAACTCGCAGCTGCTTCCACTGAGGAAACTGGTCCTGTTTAATGATCCAGTCCCAATCCAGTCCTCCCAGTGTACCAAGACTGGGTTTTCATCTATCCCCTACTGGAAGTTCGCTGTAAGGAAACCTGATTATGTGACTCCAATAAATATGATCCACCGACAGGAGGTCACTGGGCGTTATTTTTGTCCTGCAGGGGTTTCCTAAGGGTCAGATGCTCTAGAGGTCAGAACCATAATCAACGCAAATAGGGTGTTAGATTAAACATGTGAGCATATGTCTGAGATTTTTTTCCATAATTCATCTAGAGACAAAGAAAACTAAACTGATATTCTGCAGTGAAGCACATGGCTATGAAATGGTTTGTTTGGATAGGATGAAAAGACAAACTGTAGCTACAAGTGGACCCTGAAAATGACCCCAAACCTTTTGATGGAAGTTCAGAAAGCCTGGAGAACTAGTAAAGCAGAACGCTTTAAAACAAGACGACAAAGTCTCACTACTTGGATGGGAAATACAAGGAATGAGACACGACTGAACTTTTGCACAGTACTGTAAGAACTAAAGGCAGCAGAAGATGCGTGGCTCTCTGAATGAGATCAGTAAGCTCCGTTTCCATGAAAAGCACAGAGATCATCGATGATCCATATTCTCCTCTGCTTCTCAGTCCTGATCACGCTGTTTGTGTAAAACACAGGATGTTCTGGGACACGGTGGAACCAAATATTAATAAACAGCGGAATAAAATCAGCTAAATACTGTTAAAAAGTTCAGAACCTTGTTTAAACAGCAGGATTATCTGAGCTCCTCATCACACACACTGATAGATTCCCTGTGCTTCCTTCATAGACCTTCCATGGAGATTGATCACACATTTAACAACTAACCGCAACAGCAGGCTTACTCTGAGCGACTTGAGTCGGGCCTGCTGGTTCTGAGCCACAACGGGACCAAAAAATAGCCGATCCTGTTCAGAAAACTCCTTCTGTTCACATCTAGAAACCGACACGTTGGTCTAATTTAAAAGATGTTCACTGATTTCAGGTTTGTTTCTAGTTTTTGTGCTCAGCTCAGGAAGGGAGAACCGTCTAACATTTAAATTCCCAAAAACTGTGAAAATTTCCTTTAAAAGCTGTTGGAAAGCAGTGAAAGGTGTCCGCCTGCGTCGGTCTGTGTGTAGCATGAAGCTGGTGACCTCAGCTGTCGGATCCTCACTCAGGACTGATGATAAATACTTAGAAACCTGCAGAAAAGAAACCATGTTCTCACCAGTACCATGAGGTTCATGCCATGTGTTTGAAGGAAAATGCAATTAAAATTAAATTAAAACCAGCCAGGATTCCCAACTTTCCTCCAGTCTCTGCCAGACTACCGGCGGGAGAACCTGTTCTTGAATGCTTTGATGGTTTTTGCCATCATGGGGGCGATTTCTGCACGAAGAACAAGTTCAGGAGATTTAAATCAATACCGATTAAAAAAAATTTTTTAATAAATGCTGGAATAAAATCATAGCAGATTCACTTTTGACTTGCGGCTTTTCCCGCCCGGCATGCAGTCCTCCTCCTCCAGTTGGCGCTGAAGAGCGAGATGAGCTAGCAGGAGGGTTGATGTGGGAAGAAGAGGAGAGGCTCGAATCACCAGAGTAGTCAGAGGATGCTGGTTTTATTCTGAAAGAGGGAAAGAAATGAAGGCTTTTATTGTGGCGTAAGTCGGTTGGGGGAAAAGCAATAAAAAATATTTAAGGGTGAAAGTAAAATTTGTTTGGGTTCACATCTGATATCAGATTAAACTGAAAAAAAGTACCGTCTTGACATTTGCATCCTTCAGTTAAAGCCATGGTTTCAGACTCACAACCAGTTTTATTCACTAAGTTTGTGACACACTTTGCTCTCAATGTACAAACGTTCTAAATAATAATACAAAAAAATGATGGGAAATACATTTCCTGTAAATATGTAGGTATACAGGTTAAATTAGTGCCGATATACCTGGTATGGATCTGGGCCCTTCGTCAGAGAGACAGCCTGGAGGGAGAAACTGGCCCTGTCCCAATACCCACACTACACCCTACGCCCCTCTATGAAGTGTGTACTTTGTACAAGTGCACGTAGGGGTTGAAGTGCGCAGGTTACAAGTGTGCAAAATTGGAGAATTGGGACAGTAGGGGACCTCTGCACCATAACTATAACATCAAAAAGGGCGGGAACCGGCGCTGTTTTCGCAGCCTCGCTGCAAAAAAAAAATAGATTTGTCGGCTTGCTGTCTAACGTTTACGCAGTTCTTAATTATTCGGATTTGATGGTTGATTACATTGATGGTTGTGATTGGTTTTTGCTCAGAACGTCATCTGCAGCAGTGAATTGTGGGTAATATACTTCGGCAAAGTCTGCTTAGATGCGCGCTTAGCCGAAGTGTGGATTGAGGGCACAAAGGGGTTAACGACCACTCTGGAGAATTGGGACAATACGTACTCGAACCCATCAACTGGAACGCACAATTCAGAGACACAAGGGTGGGGGTGCGAGTATTGGGACAGGGCCCCCGTCTCTATGGCGGCTGGTCTCTGCTCTGTAGCGCTACCTGAAGGTGAAAGTTTAAATGATGGCAGTGTAGAAGATGACAAGCAGCTCCTGAGGAAGGTTGGACTTCCTGTGATGCTGTAGGAAGTACCGTTTCTGCTGGGCCTTCCCCTAAACTGTGTCTATGTTTGAGGACCAGCTCAGGTCCAGAGAAAGGGTGGTTCCTGGGAAGCGGAAGTGGTCCAAAGCAGACACAGTGTTGTTGAGGATGCTAAGGGGAGGCAGTGTGAGGTGAGTTCTCCAGAAGTTCAGCAGGTTTAAGCTCCAGGTGGTCTGAGTGCACCAGTGGACCAGCCGATCCACCTCCTGTCTGTATGCAGCAGACACGTTGTTTTCAGAGAAGATCTGAAGGATCTCGCTATATTAGTCAGGAGGACAAGACATCAATAAAAGGATGAAACTGAAACCGATCAGGTAGGCTCCCAAGAGGCCGACAGGATCACTGAAGGAGCTTTTGGTTGGTACTGGTCGAGGTCTACATGTGTCTCCTGTAATCTGCATACGTCTGGACTGAGAAGTTGAGCTTGTGTAACGGAGTAGTTTTTGTTCTCCAGGCCTAGAATCTCTCCAACCCTTGTGGGGGAACGTGTTGAGGTTTCATGAAACCAAACTGGAACTTTCCAAAAGACACGGGATTCTTCCTGCTCATCCAGTTTTATTCTCTGAAGTGGATGTGATTAAAGCAGAGTGTGCATTTAATCTTAGAAGTGTGCACAACATGGTGGTGGCAGCATTATGCTGTGGAGTTACTTTTTTCGAATAGAGCTGCAGTTTTTGTTGAGTTGGATGAAAATATGAACAGTTTTGACCTAAAACCTTTCTGACAGAAACCTGGAGAGGGTGGAGGTTAAGATCTGACCGATCTGGAGAACTTTCGCAGGACACAGTGGGAAAACTAGATCGAGCTGTGGGATGCTTCAAGACTCCTACCAAAGAAAACTGAGTGCAGAAACTGAATCTAAAGGGGCTTCATCAAAGTGTTAGTTTAAAAGGAAAAAGGTGATGTCCATGATTCACCAAACTCTGATCCCTGAAAATGGCCACTCACTTGGTGGGAGAAGCAGTTGAGGCTGTGGATGAACTGCTAGAGGTACCGAACTTCTCCTGGCGGCGGCGAACGTCCCGGGGCGGCTTGGCCACTGAGTGTACAAATGCCATCTTGACCTGCCGTCCTGAAGGACACAACCGTCAGGGATCTTAGTTCACGTTTGCCTTCAGGAGCTCAGAAATTGCAGTGAGACTCGGAAGAAGCTCCACCTACCTTTGGGTTTGTTGGCGTGGGCGGAGCTGATATTCTGGGTGAGCAACCTTAGCCGCTCCTCGCGCTCGTCGTGCAGCCGCAGATACATCTCCCTCCACGACTCGAACTCCTGAGGAGACTCGCGCTTGAAGTCACGCCTACAGTGGCGCATCCACAGGTCATCAGAGTCCTCTGTGAAGCACTGAACGAGGAGAGAAAGAGGAAAAACTAAGCTTCTCAGGAGACAGATTACCTCAGGTTTGAGGTTCTGACAAACCTGGTTGCTCTGCTCAATCCGGTACAGCTGCTCTGGAGTGCATCTCTCCAAGACGGGCTCCAGGATCTCAAAGGGAACTCCGCCCACTTCAGCGATGGCTGGTAAGAGCACAAAGACACCAAACTGTCACACCTGTGCAGCAGTTTGCTTCTTACGTTTTCTGTCATGTTTTCTGCCTGTCCTCCACACAGAAAACGTGAATAAAAAGCTGCAGCACCCTCTAGCCTGTCAGCTTAACAACAACCACAGGAAAACTCACAGTCGATGTTGTTCTGCAGCACCCGGATGCACTGCTCGTACAGGGTCATCATCCTGGGCAGGTAGGACGTCTTAGACCCCGAGTAGACCACCATCTTGGAGTTGAACCGCTTCCCGGTGAAGCCTGCATCCTCCTCGTCGTTACACACGGGAACTGGAAGTGAAAACACAGAGAGGCCGGGGAACCATCAAGGATCAGAGAAGAGCTGGGATCAGTGTTTGTAGATCTGATGGCCCTGAAATCAGACCTGCATCAACCACAAAGTAAAGGCTGAACTAGTGAAACCCGAAACCGTAAGAGGAGTTTCAACAGGAAGGTTATTTGCAGCTGCAGGAAACTTTCAGGAGGTTTATCTGCTGGCGTTAGCGACAATCAGATTCATCCCAAACATTCAAACCGCTGGAATCAGAACATGAAGCAGAAACATCTGCAGCTGCTGCAAGTTTCAAAGCATTTTGCTTCTGCAGGATTTTATTCGCTGCACTGATGTCGCTTTTTACACTCATCTTACGACGTCTCCTGGGCTTTGAAAGACGAGGAAGACTTGAAAGAGCTTGACTTTGTTGGCTTGAAATATATATATATATACATATATATATATATATATATATATATATATTTTTTTTTTCCTTAAGAAGACCTGCAGAAGGACAAATATCCAAACAGTGAAGGTCATATAGACCTTTTAACATTTTGCAGATCAAACCTTCTTCAGGCAACTAACTATTATAAACTATCTGGACCAGGGAACAGTCGATGTTGAACCTAACAGAGTTAATGATGAGACTTTCTTTGACCCGTCCACAGGTGTTTTTGGTTCTGGCTGGTGGTCTAACAATCTATGTTCTGTGAGGTGATGCAGGAATCTAAGCCGCACTATTATGAGCCTCTCAGTCCAAACGAAGGTCTGAGTCTGCATCCTTGGAAGGAAGTCGGGCTTGTTCCCGCCGCAGGTGAGGATGAAAGTCTGAGGCCATGGTTCTCATCCTGGAAAAGCTGCAACGCTGCTTTCCGAGACAGGGGAATAGGGATGAATCATGCTTTTTAAAAGGTGGCGGTTCTTCTAGGACGGGAAAGAAAATGATCTGAACCGTATTATGATCTAATAATCATCACAACAAATTATTTATAACCTTCTGCCTTTCTGCAGATGATAAACTGAATGCAACAAACTGAAGGAACCTGTATCCAGATCTCTGGGCCCAAACCTGTGTTACATCAACACCTGGCAGCACTGACAGCGTCCACATGGATGTTAGAACCCTGACAGAACCCTGATCCGGTTCAGCCTTGTGACAGAATGTGGCCTCTTGGCTTTCAAGCTGTTTTGTAATTTTCCAAACTGTAATTTAATCTAACATCTGTGCAGAATTAAAGTTCATGAAGAAAACATTAAATTGATAAAAACTTGTATTTTGAAATAAGTGCATCACCATTTTGACTGTTTGGATTAACTTTGAAAACTAATGAGGATAAAATGCAGTTCTACCCAGAAAAGGTGATTTTATTGATCTCAGATGTAATTATTAATGATCAGTAAACTTATTTTAAACTAATATAACATCCCATTGAATCTATCTGTAAATATATTGTTCCTAGTTATTAATCTGCCAGATTAGTAGACAATATGAATAATTATTATCCTAAATATTCTAATATATCCTAAATTTCAATTAAAATGCATTTTTCAATGTTCAAAATTATATTAGAGATTTCTGGAATAGTTTTTTTCCTTTTTGCTATTTAAAATGAGACTTAATATTATTATGACTATTATTATTACTGATATTATAATTTTGGTTACTGATATTATTAATATTATTATTAGTTGGTGGCATTGGTTCTTACCTTTGCGCCTCTGAGGGGAAAGCGGCGTGTCGATGGAGGGCAGGGGTCTGTAGTTGGGCTGGATCGCTGGGAGAGGGATGTCTGGGAGAGTCGGAAGAGCCTCGACAACCTGAAGGTTCAAAAAGAACATCTTCTAAATCAGCAGCAGAAGAAACTTTCATCTAAGACAAGATAGGAGGTCTACATACAGGAACTTCCTCCTGAGAGGATGTTTTGTTGGTGGTTCTCACCCTTTTGCGTTTCTCTGGTTTGGGTTCAGCCGCTGAAGACCTGGAGTTGGAATGAGTCCTTTTGGAGCTCTGAGATCCATTCGCTTTGCTCGCTTTAGAGGAGGAGGAGGACGTTGTTCTGCTCTGACGCGAAGATAAACTGGAGGATGACTGAGATGGTCTACTGTGTGACGAGGATGAAGACGACGGTAACGGCTTCTTCTTCTTCTTGACAGGAGTCGGTGCGTCGTACGTAAGGAAAGACTCAAAGGACATGGTGGGCGTCTCGAAGTCATCGTCTTCCTCCTTGGAGAGAGAGTCCTTTGGAGGTCGAGGTCGTCCTGGAAGAGCAGAACCTGATGATAGAACGCTCAGGAATACAACATCTGATGCCATCACCTCACTGAAGCATGGAATGATTTAACCACTGATGAAGATGTAGTGACATCTAGTGGTTCAGACCATGCACTGCAACCATTCTGATTTTATCTGTTTTATGAGTTCAGAGTTCAGATGGCTCTATTATGCTTTCTGTTAAATACATTCACCAAAACTTTAATCAGTTTTCTTACTCTTATTATTATTCTTATTCTTATAAGTGACTCAATTTATTTGCTTTTATTTTTTTTGTTTTTTGACAGATACAAAATGCAGGCAGAAGTACCTGCCTGCCTACTTCTACATGTACATGAACTTTGATGACATCTTGTTCTTAACCTCCAAGGTCCAGTTTGTTGATGGACCCACCATTGTCAGCAATAAAGACTTGAACTACTCTGTAAACATCTTCCAAGGTGTAGGAGTGAGTTCATAGTTAGATCAGAACCAGAACTGCAGCCTCCGCTCTAATTCATCCTAAAGGTGTTCAGGAAGGTCGAGGTCAGGACTCTGCAGGCCAGTCAGGATTCTCCACACCTGCAGCCATGGACGTGATTGGACCAACAGAACTCATTGATTTGGTGCTGAGACCCAATACGTCTGGCTCTACAGTGCCGTAGAGCCTTTTCTGCTTTACAAATAATTTATGTCCAAATTACTTTCTATTTTTATCTTTCTCCTCCCTAACGGAGCTGCTGCTTCCAGGGCAACATGTTCAACAATCAAATCAATACACAAGATCATTATTTATTATTACTGTTATTATTTCTGTTTCTAATAGTAAAATCTAGATTAATATTATAATATAATTATGATATATTTATTTAATAATTTAATTTATTTCTAACTCTTATTAACTTTCATAATTCATAACCTAATTATTGTACATTTATTATGTAGCTGTATTTTTATTAGCCTGTTTAAGAATTTCATTTTTTTGTGTACATCTTTATGTTTATAAAAGTTGTGATGTAAAGAAAATACAGGTATGAAATATTTATGATCCAATATTTGTGCCATTCATTTTTTGGGGTTCCAAACCTGCCCAGAATAATTACAGAAATAAATATATGGCTCAATGAAATAATAAGTATGACACCAAATGGAACAAAAATAGTAAAAATATTTATTAAATTGTCAAATTATTAATAAAACAATTAGTAATTAGTTTACTGAGAAATATTTTTTATTCTGTTTTTAACTTGATTCAAGCAGGTTTGGTTTTCCATACAACAACATTAGTTATTATTATTGTAGAAATTATTATATTTAGAAACACTTAAATAATTTCTAATAAACTGATTTTTATTTCCTTTCAAGAATTACTTTATTAAATACTTTTTGTATTTTGGTACCAACTGATTTTTAAAGATTTTTTGGCAGCTTTTATTGCAGTAGACATGCCGGGCCCCAGGGTCGGGAGCAGAACCTCTAAACCGGCGCCGGGCCGGTACCAACTGAGTTTTAAGACAAATATGAATAAATATTGTATGGACGAGGCAGTTTCAGTTTTCCATAGCTGAATCCCAGCCTCTGACGCTCAGAGACGTAGGAAGCTGATGAGTCTGCAGTTAACAGGAAACAGTTTGTGACTTCCTGAGAAACGCTGAAGATGATGATCTGCAACAGGAAGTCGTTCTCAGCAGAAACGTAGCTTCTGCTGATGATCAAAGCGACCACATGAAGCCCTCTGAGTGTTTTATATTAACTCTGATAAATGATCTCTGGAGGCCAAACGTTCTGATCAGACCCGATCATTCCATCAGAACCTGCTACCGCTCTGAGTAACGTGTTGTGAGAAACTGGACACCAGACTCACCTTCCTCTCCTCCTTTCTTCTTCTCCTCCTTCTTGCTGTCGTGTGACGTGGACTTCTTGCTGTGCTTCTTCTGCACCGGACTCTTTGGCCTCTCCCGGTCTCCGCTTCGTTTCTTTCCTTCTCCTCCTCGGTCATTGCTGGTCTGAGCGCTGGGCTGCCACTGCTCTTCATCTCTGCTTCTGTCGCTGTGGTGATGGTTCTTGCTCGGTTCTTTGCTCTGTTTGCTGTGGCGGACCTCCTTACGGGGAGGAGGAGGAGGGCTAGGCTCTGGCTCTGGCTCATATTCTTCTGACTCATATCCCCCTCGCTGCGGGGGGCTATACTGCTCCTGATAAGGAGGTGAGGGGGAGTAGTTTGTGTGATAGCCTCTCTCCTCCTCCTCCTCCTCTTCCATGTAGGAGGGTTCTTCCTCAGAGGATGGTTCTCTGTGGGATCTGTGGTGTGACTGGGAAGCTGGTTTGGTGTTACTGTTGGGTCTGAGGAGAAACGGCAGAGAAGAAGAACCTTAAATGCAGCACCATCAGCTCTCATGGTTCATATTTAGCAGGTAACAGTGTAACGCCTGACTTAAAAACTAAGTGCAACCCACAATCGTTGCTTCAGGTCATTGAGGTGGTTCTGTTGAAGATCAGCTGCTGTGTTTGGGCTCCTATTGACAACCAGTTTGGACCTGCCTCACATTGGACTTTAAAATACTTTGGCATACGGAGGAGTCCATGATCCACTCATTTAGAACAAGCCCTTTTCATCACCCCTCCACCACTGTGCTTCAAAGTTGAAATGAGATGCTTGTGCTAATATGCCAAGTCTGGTTTCCTCCATCATGGTTCTGTCCTTCATGGTCCAACATCTCTACTTTGGTCTCATCTGTCCAGAAGACATTGTCCCAGATGCAGCTTGGCTAACCTAAGTCCTGCTGCCATCTTGTTTTCAGAGAGAACTTCCTTCCTCCTTCTATCCTTCCAAACAGCCATTCTGGTTCAGTGTTATGACCTTTACCCTTTAACCTGCTAACTGAGGCCTGTTGAGTCTTAGTTGAAGCTCTGGGGTTTTTGGTCATTTCTCTGAGCTTCACGCTCTGACCTTGGGCTGAATCTGGTGGGACATCCACTCCTGGGTGTCAGCGTAAATAAAGCCGTGCATCTAGATATTACACATCTATGCCAAAAGTCCAGATAATAAACTCAGTCAGTCTGGACATGAGGACACCTTCTAACTGTTTTAACCAAACAAGCAGAGAAGCCAGCAAGCAGAGACCTGAGAACATATTGGTTAGTGCTGTTTGCATGTTTAGGCACAGATGTGCAGACGGTACCTGTCTGCAGTCTGAGGAACCAGTTTCTTCCACTTGGCTACCAGGCTTTTTGCCAGATCTCCGGCGTCTCCGTGCTTCCTGAAGGAGTTCACAGTTTTGCCCACTCCAGTTCTCTGTGGAACAACAGAAAATCTAAATTACCAGAAAAACACTTCACTGAGCTGGTATCATATGTTCCCATTAGCAGCTGAGAATCATTTCATTGGTTTGAAACATTGATTTATTAATTGATTCAAACTTTATTAATCCCCAGAGGGGAAATTCGTTTGTCCCAGCATAAAACACAACACTAAAAACCTACAATATACACCAATAAAGGTCTAGGGTAAACACACACACACCACTCAATGAAATATATAAAATTGCAGTTATCTAGGATGCACAGTTCTGGAGGCTACATGTAGGTTAAAAAGTCTGACAGCTGGCAGAAAAGATGTGTTGTACTGCTCCTGAACACATCGGGCTGCAGTAATGTTTGGCTGTGTATCGTTCTTAGGCCATCTACTGTGCTGTGAGAAACATGTTCAGGATCTGCAGATCAATGCAGCAGAACCGGTTAAAGCCCTGCAGGTGAACACTGAAAACAGCTGGATAAGTTCCTGCAGAGTGGACCAGTTTCTGAGCAGAACTTACCACCAGTATATCCACAGTCATCGGCACTTCTCCCAGTCTTCTCAGAGTCTTCAGTAACTGGCAAGCAAACAGTTTACAGTTAGATGTGATCTAATCAGTAGAAAAGGACTAATTAACAGACTTATCCAACAAAGTTTTATTTAATAAAACAGACCGCTGAGGATAATTAAAAGCTATTAAAGATGGAAAAATCATGACATCAAGTGAACAGCTGGATAAATCACAGAGAAACAAAAATATTCAGAGGATGTCCAAATATGCGAAAAAAGTTCTACAACAGAGTAAAACGTTCCTCACAGAACAATTTGGAAGGGATTTAAATATTTCTCCCTCTACAGAGCAGAATATCATGAAACCAACGGAGTCTGAAGGAACTTCAGGCAGGAAGGTTAAGATGGACCGCCGTAATCTCTGATCCTTCAAATGCCACTGAATCAAGAACCATCCAGAGCTGACAGAACCACCAGGAGCAGGGATTACTTTAGGAAACCTTTGCTAAGCTCTGCAACACAGAGGTACATTCACAAACCTGCACAGATGTATGAGAACATGGACTAGGATCAGTATTCCAGATGTTAGAAGAAATGGAGCGATGAGGAAAAGGAGGGTCCAGTTGTCAGCAACCAGTCCCTGCATGGTACTGGCTTGGATCAGAGTATCTGGCAAAGATCATGTCCACTTCTGTGATGGCAGCATCAACGTGGAAGTCAACCAGTGAAGAAGTTGCAGCTGCTGCCTTCAAGACCACATTTTTTCCAGGGAAACTCTTCCCACAGTCACCAAGACAACGGAAAACCACAATCTGCACTCAGGTCCTGTGGCTGTCAAAGGAGCCCCTATTCTGATCCCTCCACCATCGTGTTTCACAGTGGGTATGAGGTATAGTTGGTGATATTTCACACATTCCCAAAGGTATGGCTGGGGAAGAAGATGGTCCAGCTAATGGACTACCCTGCTTAAGTCCTGACCTGTCCCCAGTAAGGAATGATGAAGAAATGGGACAACAATGACTCCGTAATGTTGGACGCCTTAACATGTGTTTGCAGTAATGACGAGATAAAATGACTCCTGAACTTTTCATGGCTCGGTGTCTTCGATGCCAGAGGAGCTTTCAGTGTTGGGAGAACGTTTGATAAGATTAGAAAAAGGAAGAAGTTTTACTGAGACAACCTTTTGGAACACGTTTGACCTTTAAATGCAGGAATGAAAGGGAAGTTAATCACAGTCATTAAAACAAAAAGATCAAATAAGACCTGTTCATATAGTGTGAAGTGAAAAGAACATTTACTTTATCATTAGTTGTGTTTTTGAACTTTATGTACTAAATCCGACCTATTTCGAGGTAAACTTAATCCAAAAATAGTTTTTTGTTAAACTTGAAATAATACAGAAAATGTAGCAGAACAACTGTTGGTTTAGTTGCTCTGACAACATGCTGCCAAATGTGGGTTTAGAGCATTCACAGTGTTTTACAGAACGGTTCTTCTGGTTTTCTGCAGGTTCCAGATTTAAACCAGTTATTCTGTACTTCGGTGTCTCTTCTGGTCCCTGAACGCATCTCTGCCACCAGCAGCCCTTTGTTACACAAAGAGGAGCTCAGACACCTCCACCTCCCGGAGGTCCTCCAGCAGACCGCGGTGTCTAACCGGCAGCTGCGCCCCGGCTTCAGGGAACCAGGGAAGGGGGAACATTCAGGCCTTCAGCCGCAGCTCGGACTCCTCTGAGGTCTCCTCCGTCCTGACGGCGGCTAGCTGAGCGGCTAACAGCTGCTGTGGCTGGAGCCTCCGGTATCGGACTGGTTCCGTTTGTGTTTGTTGTAGTAGTTTGATTTGGTGTCTCACAGTGAACGGCCAGACCCTGCCACAGCCTGACACAGTTCCGTTTAGTCCGAACTCCCATAAAATGGGTCAGCATGAACAAGTTAAAGCTCAGTAAATACAGTGACGTTGCGCGATGCATTCACAGACTGTCGGACATCTCGACGCTTCCAACTGTGTCTTTTCACTTGATTTTAAAACGGTGGATTTTGTATGAACAATAAACTCGATAAATTCTAATAATTTGATTTATTTTTCTGTTCTCATTTTAACTAAAAAACAGTGAAATAAATAAACTGCGAGGAAAAACTCCCAGCACCTGCTGGGGTTCTGGTTATTTGATATTATGACAATAACGATGAAATGTTAACATATAAGATAAAACATCGAAATAAAGTCTTGAGTTTAAGTAAAAGTGTGATTAAAATTTGATCAGAGAAAAGAAACTCACAAACGTCTGGGTTTTGCTAATTCACATTGCAAATAATAGAAATAGCATAAAATAAATGTAATAAAGACGAATATAAATATCAAATAAAAAAGTTAATTTGAAAAACAAAATTTAATAAAGAAATTTAATCAAATTAAAATGAATTTTGATTAAAATAATCACTAAATTAAAAAAAAATTAACAAAATAATCAAATAAAATGAAAAAAGACTAGATATTTTTTAGATGGTTCAATCAGATTATTGAATAAAATGTTTAAACTCCAGTATATATTTAATTCAGTCCAACTTTAAATGAAAAGGTAACAGAAAAACAAACTGTTAGTCATGGCCAGCTCACCATGCAAATAAAACACATCATTCATATCCTGTACAGTTTGGTTGTTATGGATTACATATTTATGTTTGTCTTGAAATGACTTCTGCTGTAAATTGGTGCCATAGGTAAAAACTAAATACAACCGAATAAAAGTCAATTTATCATAAACATGAGGTTTGGGTAAAAAGCATTTATCAGTCAGATCAAAATTAATAAACTGGAAAACCCAAATTAATTAAAAATTACAAAAATTAAAAAAGCTGAATTTAAGTATATAGTTAGTTTTAGTAATGTTTTAGTAATTTTTAAAAAATGATTCAATCACTAAACTTGACCAAACAAGAATGGATTTTATGAAGCTTAATCTACCTTTGTGATACTTTTCAAAGTAACTATAAAGCAGCTGCTGCAGCTGTAAACACCACAGTAAACTCCAATTACCAGTTCCTCGGTAATTTGGAGGAATCCTAGTGTCGGAGCCAGACGGCAGTCCGTGAACGCATCATTTAAAAAATGGTTGCGACTCTCGCTAAGCTGCCGTGTCCGTGGATCTGTGACGTTTCTCGGCTTAAGACGGTTCTCGGGACTCGGTGGTTCAGAAACGTGATCACGGTTCACTCGGACCGGGTGAGTGGTTTACCTTTCGGGGCTCCGGGTTGTCCTGGATCCGGGACTGAAGTCTCTCCACTGTTTCCAGCAGCTGATCCGCCATGGCTGCTGCTGCTGCTGGTACCCTGTCCCCCGGAAACTGTTTCAGGATCCGGCCTGAGCAGAGCGACACGGCCGGGGAGGAGTTCCGCTGCCACAAAACACCCAATAATAAAAACATTAAAACCATAATCTAAACCAAACCCTTTCTGTTTGTTTTAGAAAATTAACTCATCGTTTATTTATGTCTCATAAGGTTAAGCTGGAGCTCATTTATCATTTATTAAGGACTTTAAACAACAAACATCGACAAGAAATTAAAAAATAGTCATAATTGACTTCTCGGCAATCAGAGGTTCTTTTAGAAAACAACATTTGAAAATTGCAGTTTTAAATAAAATTGTATTAATTTAACTGAAATTGAACTGAAAGCGCACCCTGTTTGTGCTGAGAACTTCAGAAGGAGCTGAAGCTCCAGGAGGTTGGAGCTTCTTTGGTCTGTCGCTGGTGTAGTTCTCATTCTCCCTGATGGAAAGATGGAGAACCAGAACTATCCTGGGAGGATTGGGTCATTTCAGATTATCAAATGAATTTTTATATTAGACAAAGATAATCAGAATAAATATAAAAACTCTTGGCAGCAACAACCCCCATCGATAATCAGCAACGAGTCTTTTACATCACTTTGGGGGAATTTTGGCCCACTATTCTCTGCCAAATTGTTTTAATTAGACATATTGGAGGGTTTTCCAGCATAAACAGTTTATTTAGGTCATGTCACAGCTTCTCAAACAGATTTGACTCCAGAATTTGACCACGCCACTCTAACCTTCACATAGTTTGTTCAGACATGGGAGCAGAGTTTGAACTTCAGGTCACAGACACTCAGAGATCCTCCTTTTCTGCCAGAGAGCATTTATCTGTTGTAGAACAGCTTTTTATTCAGAGACAAGGTTACCATGCTCTCTCTGCTGAACACCTCCCAGGCCTTTAGCTAACTTCTCTGCCTTGCAAATGGAGGATTATCCACCATTCTTTTGGGTCTGTGCTTGAACTATCATGCATCCCAGGTTAATTAACTGTGGTGGAGAAGCTGCCTCTGGAGTTTTTGAAAACTGTCAGCTCTTCCTCTCTGCTGTTTGAAAGCGCTCTAACCCAAGTCATCTTACCTCAGCTGGAGTTTGAAGTGGGGCTTGTTTTGAGGGGGATTCCTTATATTTAGTCCCAGGGCTTATTGAATAAATAAATTTAATCCACTTAATAATCAAAGAAATCCACAATCAATAAAAATAACATCTTGATTCCTCAGTCACACGAATGAACTTCTTCTCCAGCCTGATCACCAACAGGAATCTAATCATGAATGACAAACACAAACCGGATAATGGAGCGCAGAAGATTGGTTTTATCTCGGGTTGTTTGAGAACAACATGTACGTTCTTTAAATACAGAGGAAGATAAAAGCAAACCCTGACCTCCAACGAGGGACCAACAGCAAGCCGTGGATCGCAGAGGAACCTGGATAGTTCACAGAACACATCAGCTTAGTCATCACAAATATGAATATCATTTGAGATGATTCCAAGAACAACGTTATGCCTTTTTCACTGGAACATAAAGTGTCCTTTTAGAGCTACTTCAGTTGGTGGAGCCTTTCCAGAACCAAAACAATCCCCTCGGCATCTGGACATGTCCAAAGAACAAAAGCTTAACAGGGACGTGTCTCTTTAAGGACTCCAACATTCATATTTAGGACCTTTATCTTTTATAAGGCTTGGTTAATTCACAGTGTTGCTGATAAACAGTGCTTTTTTTATTTTATCCAATTTGTTTTGATTTAATTGAATATTTATTTAAAGTTTTCTGGACCATCCAGAACTTTTAGGTGAGAGATTCAGCTGCAGTGATGAAGGATCCAGGACCACCAGGAGTGGACAGCAATCTCCAGGAGGGTCTACTATTCATGAACTGTAAGATCACCTTATCAACAGTGCAGTGCAGAGCTTGCTCAACAGTGGCAGCAGCAGCACACAAAGTGAGGTGAGACTGGATGGGGAGAAAGGTAGCCAGGAACCTGCTTCTGTTTAGGAAAACCACCAAGAACAAACTGAAATTCTTCAGGAAGTATTAGGATGAGCGGCAGAAGACTGGTGCAAAATGATTTTCTTCTGGCTGTTTGGAAAATCTGCAGAAGAAAAGCTGAGCGCCACCACTAGCCTGTTTTCAGTTTGAAAGAAGAAATCTGGCCAATGGAGCAAATATTTAAAAGGGGAACCAGATCTAAAAGCTGAAACCCAGAAGGCCCCGCAGGAGGAGGTACTGGGCGAGAGGACAGCTGGGCTGTTCTGGGCTATTTTTGGCTGGGAGGGTGAGGAAGACAGTCTCTATTTGGAGATGGAGGTGGAAAATGTAAGAGGAGGTTCTGACGAAGGCTGATCCCTACGTCACAGCTTTTGGTGGGACCCTGATCCTGACACTGAAACCCTGAACTAGACACACACACAGCACTACTGTAGACGGACGAAAGGACGAGGCCAACGGAGGAAACAACAGAGGAACTAATCCTAAAGGAAGGAAAAACAAGAGAGAACAAGGGAACTGGAGAAAGGAAGGGGGAAAACGGTAAAATAGATTCAGTTTCTTTAAATGTCCCGATCCATTTCTATATGTTTTTCTGGTTTTCCTTCTGAGAAGTCGGACTTCCTTGGACCTCCTTAAGATTGTACTAATAAACAGATCTTTAGGCTTTCTGAAGATCTTAGTTTTCCTGGACTTTGGCTGCATTTCACCCATCTTCAGTGAAATGTTTTTGTTTTGTTCCGTAATCTGCACAGATGTGACCTGCTGATCATTCAGGCATAAAAATGCATGACCCAGTGTGGAGTCCAGATGTAACAACTGGACCTTCAGGCTCTCTTTTCATCACAAAGACACCATTGTTCCCATTTCTCTAGTCGAAACACAATGAATACTCAACCAAAAGGTGATACATCTGTGAGGTTCTGCCGGGTCTTTGCACAATTTCCTGACTTTCAGACCAATGCTCATCTGCAGAAGACAGTTCTGACAATAATTCAAAAGTAGCCAAAGTCCAAAGAACTGAAAGACATTCAGAAAGCCCAAAGAACCATTGGCTTCCTGTTCACTGTAACACCCCTGCAGTACAAACCACATATCTAACATCATATGACATTATTTGACATCATAAATTCAACCAAAATATTGAAGTTTGTGAGTGGAAACAACATGAAGCAGCTGCTGCAGGGATACGGCAGGGGGTGTTAGTCCTGGTCCATGGACCCACACACACACACACACACACACCAGCAGCTATAAATACTCAGATGAGATAAGAAGATATTCAGCTGAAAGGGACCAAAGGAGTGATGCAGCTCTCTGTGTTTAGCTGCGCAGACATGAAGCAGGAAGCCTGTGGTGCATCGCTGAAGCTCATGAAACAAATGTTCATGGTCTGAGGTTTCACTGTGTTTTCATACTGGCAAACTGTCACAGACACACAACCATCTCAACTAATAAGACAGTCAACAACTACCAAAACTACTTCTAATTGGCTATTAGATTGATCCTGACCTTCCCTCCATCCAGGACCTGTACAGGTCTAGGGTCAGGAAGAGGGCAGCTAACATCTCTGCAGGACCCACACAGCCTGGACGCAACTGTTTAGACGTTTACCCTTCAGGTGGCGCTACAGAGCGCTATCTGTAGAGACCCGCAGCCACAGAGACAGTTTCTTCTTCTTTTCTAACGTGTCTTTTTAAAAGAAAAAATATATTGGGTGTATAAACACATGTATGTACATATTGTGTTACATTTTTATATTTAATGTCTTCATTGTTTGTTTGCAGAAACCTGGTCAATAAATCAGATTCTCATTCTGATTATTTTACATATATTCACATCAAAAAATAAAAAAAGTCATTTTCTGTTAATCTAACTCTTCCTTTTCATCAGGAAAACCCAGTTTGTGCAGATTTCTTTCACAAGTGGCTTTATATGTAGTTTCGATATGAATCTTTTTTTTTTTAAATATCTTTTTATTGGGCACCAATAGATAACTGATACATGTCAAAAGAACATTATTTGAATATTGCTCTTTACGGTTTGAAAAAGAATCCCCCCCCTCCGACCCGACCGGTAGTCCTTCTCCATGGCCCCTCACCCGAACTCCCCCCAGGCCCGAGTTTTGCCTCTGCCACAGCTCGGGCCACAGCACGCTTAGCCTGACGGCACCCGTCAGCCGCCCCTAGGAGTCCCCACAAGCCAACCACAGCCGATAGGACTCTTTTTTCAGCTTTACAGCATCCCCCCTTTCTGCGGTGGTCCCCCACCGGGTTTCCGGGATTGCTGCCACGACAGGCCCCCGCAGACCTTACGGCCGCAGCTACGGGCAGCAAGCATCGACAATAGATGCGGGAGAAAAAGGTCCACTCGGACTCTATGTCTCCAACATCCCCGGAATCTGGTCAAAGCTCTCCCCGGGGGGGGAGTTGAAAACATCCCTGGCCCGGGGCTCCGCCCCGGCGTTCCCAGCAGGAACTATGCGCTTGGGCCTGCCAAGTCTGTCCGGCTTTTTCCCCCTCCAGCGGATCAACTCACCACCAGGTGGTGATCCGTGGACAGCTTAGCCCCTCTCTTCACCCGAGTGTCCAAAAAAAAGCGGTCGAAGGTCTGATGAAACGACAACAAAGTCGATCATTGACCTCCTGCCTAGGGTGTCCTGGTGCCAAGTGCACTGATGGGACACCCCTTATGCTTGAAAATGGGTTCATTATGGACAATCCGGACTAGCACAGAAGTCCAATAACAAAACACCACTCGGATTCAGATCGGGGAGGCCATTTTCCCCCCCGATCACGCCTCTCCAGGTGTCACTGTCGTTTCCCCCGTGGGGGTTGAAGTCCCCCAGCAGAATAATGGAGTCCCCGGAGGGGCACTATCCAACACCCCCGACAGGGACACCAAGAAGGCCCGGGTACTCTGCACTACCCCTCGGCCCCCTGGCCGAGACGACAGTCAGAGACCTATCCCCGACCCGAAGGCGCAGGGATGCGACCCTCTCATCCACCGGGGTAAACCCCAACACTAGGACGGCTGACGGGGGGCAACAAGCAAACCCACCCCAGCCCCCCGCCTCTCCCTGGGGCCACTCCAGAGTAAAGAGAGTCCAGCCCCTCTCAAGGAGATGGGGTTCAGAGCCCACACTATGCGTGGAGGCGAGCCCGACTATTTCTAGTCGATACCTCGACCCCCCGCAGAAGCTCAGGGCTCCTTTCCCCCCCAGCGAGGTGACATTCCACGTCCCCTAGAGCCAGCCTAAGCATCCGGGGATCGGGCCGCTGAGGTCTCCACCTTCGTCCGCCACCCAATCCTCTTTGCACCGGTCCCTCACGGTTCCCCCGCAGGGGGGTGGGCCACGGGGGATGGCCTCGCATCTCTCGTTCGGGCTTGGCCCGGCGGGGCCCCCCCGAGGAGCAAACCCCGGCCCCCAGGGGGCTCTCCGACGAGGCCCGACCCCCCGGCCTGGCTCCAGGGTGGGACCCGGCTCCGCCGTACCGGGCGACGTCACGTGCCTCGATTTAGTGGTTCCTCATGAAGGATTCTTGAACCGCTCTTTGTCTGACCCATCACCTAGAGCCTGTTTGCCATGGGGGCATTTAAGCCCCAGACAACATAGCCTCTAGGATAATTTGACACTCAAACCCCCCACCACGTTAAGGTGGCGGTTCAAGGAGGGGTATATATAATATATATATATATATTATACAGGGGTTGGACAATGAAACTGAAACACCTGTCATTTTAGTGTGGGAGGTTTTATGGCTAAATTGGACCAGCTGGTAGCCAGTCTTCATTGATTGCACATTTACCAGTAAGAGCAGAGTGTGAAGGGTTCAATTAGCAGGGTAAGAGCACAGTTTTGCCCCAAAATTTGAAATGCACACAACATCATGGGTGACATACCAGAGTTCAAAAGAGGACAAATTGTTGGTGCACGTCTTTCTGGCCGCATCTGTGACCAAGAATTGTCTTTGTGATGTATCAAGACCCACGGTATCCAGGGGGAAGTCAGCGTACCCCAAGGAAGGACGAACCACACCCAACAGGATTTTAACTGTGGACGCAAGAGGAAGCTGTCTGAAAGGGATGTTTCAGGCTAACCCGGATTTTATCCAAAAAAAAAAAAACCCCGGCTGCCCAAATCACGGCAGAAATTAAATGTGCACCTACAACTCTCCTGTTTCCCCCAGAACTGTCCGTGGGGAGCTCCACAGGGTCAATATCCCGGGCCCGGGCTGCTATACCAAAACCCTTTTGGTCACTCATGCCAATGCCAAACGTCATTTTTCAATGGTGCAAGGAGCGAAATTTTGGGGCCCGTGGACAATTTTGAAACAGTGTATTGTTCTCTGATGAGTCCACCTTTTACTTTTTTCCCCCATCTGGGAGAGTAACGGTGTGGAGAAGCCCCAAAGAAGCGTACCACCCCAAGACTGTTGCATGCCCAGGGGTGAAGCATGGGGGTGGATCAGTGATGGTTTGGGCTGCCATATCATGGCATTCCCCTTTGGGCCCCAAAATACTTGTGCTAGATGGGCGCGTCACTGCCAAATGACTACCGAACCATTCTTGAGGACCATGGGGGACCAATGGTTCAAACATTGTATCCTGAAGGCCCCGGTGCCATGTATAAAAGATGACAATGCCCCCAATACACACAGCAAGACTGGTGAAAAGGTGGTTTGATGAACATAAAAAGTGAATTGTTGAACATCCCCCCATGGCCTGCACAGTCACCAGATCTAAATATTATTGAGCCACTTTTGGGGTGTTTTGGAGGAGCGAGTCAGGAAACGTTTTCCCCTCCCCGTATCACGTAGTGACCTGGCCCCACTATCCTGCAAGAAGAATGGCTTAAAACCCTCTGACCACGTGCGGGGATTGTATATGTCCTTTCCCCAAGACGAATTAGACGCTGTTTTGGCTGCAAAAGGGGCCCTAAAACACCATACTAATAAATTATTGGTGATCTAAAAACCAGGTTTTTCAGTTTACATTGTCCCCAACCCCCGGGGTATATATAAGGGATGATAAAAAAAAAAAAAATATATATGGTTATATATATTTTATATATATATATATATTTATATAATTTTATATATATATAATTTTAAAATATAAAATTACATATATATATATATATATATATAATATATATATATATATATTATATATTATATATATATTATTATTTTTTTTAATATCATCTTATTATTAATGCTTTCAGGAAATTCATTAAAAACTGTTTAATATCTCTTTTCCTTCTTCTGAAGGTTGTTTGAGTTTTGTAGCTTTATTATTGTTAAAAATAAAAATCTACTTTCCAATGAATAATTCCTAGTTCGTGTGATTCACATATATCTGTACATGTGTAATATGTACTGCATGTAACTGACAAATTTAGGAGGCAATAATTCATTTTAACTTCCTGGCTACAGTTGGAAAAATACCAGAGTGAAGCTCGAAGGCAAGGGGTGATGAGTGGGATTTTATTTTTTGTGTCCCAGTACTGAGGGGGCCCGGGGCAATTCTGGTTCCAGTCTGCCCCTTGGTTCCCACACTTTAAAAAACGGGGCTGTTTAAAAACGTGATTATTTTCATGTGACTGAATCCCTCTGTTACTGACAATCTCGTATAGGCCAGCAGGATTTAATCTGCTATAAACTGACTAAAAATAAGTCTGGGTATCATGTTAATAATTTTACTTTCAACAGCCAGAATTTATGTAAAACAGCGTGGAGGTCCAAACAGGACCTCCACATCATATTTCTAAACCAGTTAATCCATAAATATTACAGATGAATAATATCTTTTAATAAATGAAAAACAAAAAGAAATCCTGTGCGGCTGCAATAGCATCCAAACTAACGCTAAAATTTTAAATTTTAAATTTTTTTTCCCCCTCAAATGTTTTTTTTAGTTCAATTATAATTAGAAAACAACCCTTTAAATATTTTTGGGAAGGGGTGTACTTTTAAAACATTGCAAAATTTCCAGGGCACAAAAAAAAACTAAACAAACATTTTCCTGAACTAGAATTAGCATTAGCTTTAGTGTTTGCTTTAGCATTAGCATGGACTTAGCTAAATTCAATATTTTTTAAACCAAAACAAACCCCCAGTTTTGGGAAAAAATTTCTTTTAAAACTTTTTTAAATTTGTATCTGCCAACAAAAAAAAAGCTAGTAGTTGTTTTTTTAGCTGCCTGTTAAACCCGGGTTTTTTTTTTTTATATTGGTGATGTGGCTCTCCACCCATGGCGCTGACCTGTTGGAGGTGTCACAAGACGTTAGAGAAAGAAGCAACAGTTATCTGTCAGTTTCTTTCCACATGACATTTCTCTTGTTTCTTTATGTTCTATCTTGGGCGAACAATGTGTTGTGCAAGGTGTAAATCACTTGAAGAAAAAAGTCCATCAGCTGGGTAATGACGATGAAGTTGTTAACTGATTTACAGCTTGTGGTCTAAGCTAGAGTTATTTTATGTTTTTTAAAGAATCCAAACTGAATGTTATCATCTTTGTTCCAAAATATAAAATATTTAACATGCTCAAACCTGATTAATCTATACAAAATATAAAGTCTTTAACAGATTTAGAAAACCAAACATATTTATTGTTTTTATATTTGACATTAGGACCAATTAGATTAAGAGATCTGAGAAAAATGAGGTTAGAAAAAGGGATTCGCCCAGGAAACGCCACTGGTTCAGATTGATGTCTTCCTTATCTTTAACATAACAGCAGAAGTTAGCATGGTGTTTAAATTAGATATATTAACAGCTGTTTTATCATTTCTAATAATAATTATTGATTGAAACATTTCTATCCTTAAAAACAAATAAACTACATATTTCTTTGAAACTGGACAGATATTTTCCTCAAGTTGATAGCTAACAAGCTGAACTAAGAACACTTTGCTTCCCTGTGTTTTTGTTTGCTTATTATATTAGAAATATAATACGACAAGTACAGTACAAGTATTATATTGGAAAAGGTTTTGATCCATCTGTTTCAGAATGTGGGATGGAACTGGAGAAAAAACATACTTTACTGGGTAAATTCAGGTATATTGGGATGTCGGGTAAAGTGGGACAGAATAAGTAACACTCTTTCACCCTTGCCTTAAAAGTTGCAGGTCATAATTTGACACTTTAAAATCAGTGTACTGGCACCTTTATCTTTGCTTTATAAATTCCAAGGCAAAGGAAAATGCCTTTTTACTTGTGCTGTCCCAAAGGACCTTGATTCTCAATATACTTGAATTCTCCCTAATAGGTTGTGTGAACCACTGAAACAGGTATAAAGTAACAGGGATTCACTGATGTACGTATGAGGTAAATGTTCATAAAAATATGTAAAATTGAGGTTCAAATCTTTTGGCATTAAAAACAAATGGACCAGAACAAATGCCTCAACCTCTGTCATTTGTGGAAAACAACAAATAGTCATCAGCGTACATGCAGAACATTAATCCTCCTATCATTTGATAGTTTTCTGTTCCTTTGCCAAAATAATTAGGAAACGTTTGATTTATGACTGAAACTTCATTCTTGCAGCCATTTGCAACATTTATTTATATACTTAATAAATGTTTATTCTTTGAAAACAAATATTTGGGAATTAGTTACTGGAAGTCTGATTTTGGTGACGCAGAAATGTAATTGTAGTCATCCTTCTCTGCCTGTTAACTGATCATCTTCACTGTTTTAGGTCAATGACCTGTTTATCTCAGAAAATCAGGGTTAGAGAATCACCTTCACAGAAACAGAAAGTCAAATGGATCCCAATAGCTTCAAGCTGAAGCATCTGATGTAACAAAGTTCTCCAGAGTCCAGAGCTGCTGGACTGCTGCTGTTTCAACCGTTCTGGGAAGGATGTCTTTACTTTCCGCAATGGCAAACCCCCTCTTCATGTGACACCAACAACAGCTGCAGATCCGTCCTGGTCTGTCCTGAGTCCCACCCTGGCTCTGTCCATATCTGGATCCAAGCAAGCCAGTATGTGCTATTTAAGGAGGATAGAGGCGTGAATCATGTATACATTTGTGGTAGAGAAGGGTCGCTTTAGGTGTGTTTTAGAGGTTGGCTGGAGGTTTTCAGCTGAAGTTAATACCAGTTAAGTGTTTAGGTTTAGCGAAAATGCTTGACAGTTTCAGGTTTCAGGTTTCAGAGGCAGTGGCACCGATGACCTCATTAACAACGCTGCTAACATCCTGAAGATAAATACTGAAGAGAAAGATTCGCCGTTGGCAACAAGCTTACAAAGACCTTGAAAAACAGAACGGTGTAGATGTTTCTCCCAAATATTAGAATGCATTTTATTTCTTTTTAGGCTTCAGAGACTAATAACACACTAGTCAAAGTAAAACTTCAAAAAGCGAGACTAATATTCCCCGGGATTGGATCCTTTTTCCTTGTGTGTCGGCATGCTGTTTGGTCAGATCTGTTCCTGAAGTGAACTTTTATCACAAACATGCTTGAAGCCACCAGAACAGAAGTAGTGAAACACATGTTCTGCTTGTTTGGTCTGATGTTCACAGATCTAGGTTAAGACTTATAGCTATAAGCTATAAGGGAAACTGCCTACAACTTAGACAACTGCAGGGAAATTGCTTTCAGACTGTGGGAATACGGGATTCTGGGGTTGCCTTAATGGGGCGTCCAGTATTACCAGAACAAGAGCTGTGTTTGTGTCAAGCTTGTTTCCAGAGCTGGATTGACTCCTTCCGAGATAATAGGCAGGATCTCAAGGTGTAGTCATCTGGTTTGTAAACCTCATGGTCTCATCTTTGCATTTTGCAGATGTTGTGGTTCTTTTGGTGTCTTAAAGCCATGACCTTCAGCATACACCTGGCCAAGTCAGACCTTTACAGGCTGTGGTTCTAAAACATAAAAAATTTAATGCTTCCTCTGGGTTTGGGCTGAGCCTCTATTTCAAAAGGAGGAATTCAGGTATCCTGGTGTGTATCCTTGTTCATGAATGATGTCAGGAAAGAGCAGAAGGTGGATAGATCAGGGCTTTGTTGACAATAATAAGGGTGTGGTACTGAAGAACAAGTTGAGCTGGAAAGTCTTAATTTACTGGTCTATCTAAGTTCCAGATATCCCCTCAAGTCATGAAACAAAAGCTTGGAGTAGAGCCACTGTTTCTCTACATTGAAAGAAGACATGAATACCATAGCCTTCATGAACAACCCGCAGACTCTCTGCCAGTCTTCTCTGTGTCCTGATCTGCTTTAATCTGCAGAACTCAGCTCACTTTCCAGTTGCTCTGTGAGACGAGCTGCAGTGAGGAGGTGAAGGTTGTAAAACATAAACAGGGGCCTGGTTTTTCATTTCTGGCTGCCTTGCACAGCTCACCTGCACCTGTCAGTCACAACCACCTCCTAACGGAGACAAAGTCTTTTGCACAGTGATACTCAGGTTTTGCCAACCGTGTTGGTTTAAGCAGTGTTTATAAATAATAAATATAAATCTCCATATTGGGCAAACAACCTGAATAAAAACAAAATGCAGTTTTTAAATGATTTCATTTATTGAGGGAGAAAAATTACCCATACCATCCTGGCCCTGTGTGAAAAAGTAATCACACCCCTTGGTAAATCATACGTTAACTGTGATTAACCACGTTTCTGGTTTGGTTTTACAAGCCAAGCCTAATTACTGCCAGACCTGTATCAAGAAATCACTTAAGTAGAACCTGTCTGACAACATGAAACAGGCTAATGGATCTCTGAAAGCAACACATCATGTCCTAATCTAAAGAAATTTAAGAGAAGATGAGAAACCAAGTCACTGACATCTCTTAGTCTGTAAAGGGTTACAGAGCCAAAAGGCTTTGGGACTTCAAGGAACCACAGTGGGAACCACACATAGAGAATGCATGGAACAGTGGAGAACCTTCCCAGGAGTGGTTGGTCTACCAAAATTACTCCAAGAGCTCCTCAGCGACTCATCCAGGAGGTCACAGAAGAACCTAGAACAACATCTAAAGTTTTGCAAGCGTCACTGCCTCAGTTGAGTTCAGAGGTCACCTCAACAATTGGAAGTAGAGCAAAAACAGCCACCATGGGAGAGTTTCAAGATCAGAACCACTGCTGACCCAAAACAACACAAAGACCCGTCTCAAATTTACCAAAAAACATATTGATGATCCTCAAGACTGTGGACTAATGAGAACTTTTTGGAAGGTGTGTGTCCTGTAACATCTGGTGTAAAACTAACAGCATGTAAAAAAAACAACATCATACCTACAGTCAAACATGGTGGTGGTAGTGTGATGATCTGGGGCTGCTTCAGGACCTGGGTGGCTTGCTGTAGTTGATGGAACCATAGATTCTGGTATCTAGTAGAAAATCCAGAAGCAGAATGTCTGACCTTAAGATCAAGCAGTCTTGGGCTACGCAGCAGGACACACCTGCAAGACCACATTTGAATGACTCAGAGGTCTAGAATCCAGACTAAAATCTGATTGAGATTATGTGTCGTGACTTGAAATAGGCAAATCGTGCTTAAAAACCATCAAATGTGTCTGAATAAAACAATTCTGCAAAGCAGAGTGGGCTAAAATTCCACCAGAGTGATGGAAACGGCTCATTACCAGTTATCACAAATTTTGATAGCAGTTGTTGCTGCCAGGGGTGAGTTACCCAGTTATTAGGTTAGGGGGGTAATTACTTGACTTCGCAGGGCCATGTTGGTTTAGTTGGCTTCATTCCCTTAACAAATGAAATCATCATTTGAAAACTGCTTTTTTGTACTTATTCAGGGGGCGAATGCTTCTGAAAATCGCTGTTTAACTGATTGGAGTCTAACTGGAGTTTTTATGTCTGTGTCACATCTTGCTTAATCTTTCAGGTGCTGTGTGTTGTGTTGAAAGGAAACCATCAAAGAAATCAGGAACATCACCACAGCCTGATCCAAAGCTGCAGCTCAGCAACTCCAAGAATTACATCAGCTGAAGTCAAACCATGGCTCCGAAGAAAAAGGTCCTCCGTCAGAAAAAACCTGCTGCAGACACCATCAGCGACATGGAGACCAGCTCCCTCCCACTGAAGGTGGAGAGCCGAGGTGACGGCGTAGTGGTGGTGGAGACGGGGGTGAAGAAGATAGAGCAGATTGCAGCACTGGACATAGCTCAGCTCAACAGCCTCAACCTCCCTCTGCCTCCGCCTGTCATCAAACCGGGGGAGCGCGGTCTGGGCCTGGGCAGCGAGCTCACACGACCCCTGCACGGCAACGCTCTGCTGGAGGAGCTCAGCAAGATGCGGCAGGAGAAGTCAGTCCTCACCACTGCATCAGAATCAGAACTAAAGATGCTAAAATATGCTGCTACACAGTAGGATGGATAGATGGATGGATGAATCCCTTCTCTGATCACTAACATGGTTGGCTCTTTGGTTCTCTTCCTTTCTTTGCTCAGATTTCTGACTGATCTGGAGTTGGCCTGTAAGACGAAAGCCTTTGACGTCCACAAGCTGGTCATCTCCTCCGTCAGTCAATACTTCAGAGAGATCCTGGCCAAAGATCCTGGAATGAAGCGCCTGGAGCTCCCCTCCCTGTCACCACTGGGTTTGTCGATTCAAGTCACACCAAATTTCTAAGTTTTATTAAGAAATTAAAACATGAAACATGATTTGAAGTTATTTGTGAGATTTTGTGTGACTGTTTTTAGAATTAAATACATCTGCAATACATCAACTATTTTTCTTCCTTCCTGCCTCCAGGTCTCGCCAATGTCATCACCTTTGCCTACATGGGACGTGTCCATATGTCCCTCTACACCATCGGATGCACAGTCTCTGCTGCCGCCACCCTGCAGATACCACAGCTGCTCAAGATGTGCATGGACTTCCTACTTGGTGAGCTCAATGTGCAAACATGCGTCTACATCTGGAACATCGCCGCAGCCTACGGCCTGCTGCCTGTCTGTGCTGCCGCCCGCCGCTTTGTCCTGGAGAACTTTGTGCAGTTCGCCGAGACACCACTGTTCACGCAGCTGACCCTGGAGCAGATCTCCGCTTTCCTGCAGGATGACTCGCTGGTGCTACCATCAGAGGTCACAGCTTTCCAGGTCAGGGCTCAAACTTTAGAAGCTCCAGCATAATAAGTCACAGTTGCTGTTTATCTGTGTTTATCAGTCTGTAGATTATATTCCCTTTTCATATTCTTTACAAGAGGATAACACTCCCAATACTTACCCATCCAGGGTCCTTCCTTCTATTTACAGTGAGGTCCAAAAACAGACCTCAGACCAGCTGTTCACAAGCAAGCACAGACACACTTTTCCAAACCAGACACCCACATGTCTACTATGACCTGAAATCTCTAGACATAACTCACACTGTATGCTTTTATTAATACACATGTTCACAACTGAAATAGACGAGCAGCTGAAACTTAAGTATTTATAATCTGAGCTAAACACAATTCTTCAACTCAACAACAGAACTGTTCTTCTACAGAACTGTTCTATAGACGAAATGTTGAAGTTCATTTTACAAAAACAATCTAAGTGTCAGATGGTATTATAAACATTGCTAATGGATGATTATTATTTTTCTGGGTTCTGAGCCCCCTGGCTCAACTAACTGACTGGATTAATCAGGTTTTATGGATGAAAAATCAGTACAA
The DNA here is from genome assembly GCA_036173005.1 of Crenichthys baileyi. Lineage (NCBI taxonomy): Eukaryota > Metazoa > Chordata > Actinopteri > Cyprinodontiformes > Goodeidae > Crenichthys > Crenichthys baileyi. Next base: position 93,124 of record JAHHUM010000633.1, read on the forward strand.
CATGAAACTTTATACTATGCTGTAAACTTATTTTACCAAGTGGAAGTATGTATATAGGAATGAAAACTATGCCGAGCACTGAACCCTGTGGTGCGCCATATGTAACTGTGGTAGGAAGATTTTATCACTGACATAAACAAACCGGAATCAGTCAGACACAAATGATCAAACCAGTTAAGTCTCCTCCTTTGATCCCTACAGTCTATTCAAGCCTCTGTGAAAGAATACTATGATCAACTATGTTAAAGACTGACATCTAACTGGGCCCATTAGTGACTTTCATCCATCTGTTTTATGATGTGCTCTAAAACCACACTGAAACGCTTCAAACTGACTCTTTCAGCTCGCCAACAAGTGGCTGGACTTTGACGCCTCCCGTCAGGCTTATGCTGCGGAGCTTCTGTCCCATGTCCGTTTCGAGACGATTCCAGCCAGTGAACTGGTGAGCCAGATCCAGCCCGTGCCCCGAATGATGCAGGACGCCCAGTGTCACCGCCTGCTGGTGGACGCCATGAACTACCATCTGCTGCCCCACCAGCAGAACACCCTGCAGTCCCGACGCACGCAGGTTCGAGGGGCCCAGCAGACCCTGCTCACCATCGGAGGACGTCCATCACTCACTGAGAGGGCTCTGAGCCGCGAGGTCAGAGCCAGCATGACAACAGTAACACTAATTACTGACATGAAAACTGAAAATAATTAAGATTTTCTTTTTAATTGATGTGAGAAGGTTTTAAGCCAGCTCTTCTTTAAATATTTTTGATCTGAACTGCTGGGCTTGATCAGGTTTATTTACAGCAAAGAAGAAGTTATTGCTGACCTTTGACCGTGCCCTTCAGGTGCTGTGGAGGGACCCTCGTGAAGGAGGAGCCACCTGGCGCCACCTTAGCCAGCTTCCAGCCAAGAGCTTTAACCAGTGCGTGGCTGTTATGGATGGCTTCCTGTACGTGGCGGGAGGGGAGGACCAGAACGATGCTCGCAATCAGGCCAAACATGCCGTCAGCACACTCAGCAGGTAAATTAGCTGTGGTTAGCAAGACCAGGCAAGCCAAGTTTATTTGTACAGCACATGGTAAATGGTAAAGGTCCTGCCCTTGTATAGTGCTTCATCAAATCTGAGGACCCCACAGTGCTTTAAACTGCAATCAGTCACCCACCCATTCAAACACTAACAGTGGTGAGCTACATTGTAGCCACAGCGGCCCTGGGGCAGACTGACAGGGGCCACCGAACCCTCTGACCACTATCAGCAGGCAAGGAGGGTGAAGTGTTTTGCCCAAGGACACAACGACTGAGACAGACAGAGCGGGGATTCGAACTCGAAACCAAGAGTCCAAGTGTCAGGGACTTCATGGGTCTCTGTACCTTCCTCCTAACATCTTCTAGGAGAGCCCAGCTCAGCCATGGTCTCTCAGGTAGGGGTCTCCTGCAGTGAATTGCTTCTCATAGTGGACAGCGAGGTTTTTTACACCGTCTGTTCCAAGGTAGAAAATCATAATTAACCATTAACCCCAGTAGAAACTTTGACCAATATGATTTAGTTCGTAGTTTGAATAGAAGAATCAAAGTAACTCTAAACAAATGGATTTTAAACCTTGATTTAAAAGAACTCAGGTTTTTTTTTAATCCGTTTTGTGGAAGTTTGGTCCAGATTAGTGGAGCAGAAGAACTATATGCTACTTCTCCATGTTTGGTTCTGGTTCTGGGGATGCAGAGTAAACTGGAACCAGAAGACCTGAGTGGTCTGGAAGGCTGATACAACAGCAATCGATCTTTAATGTGTTTTGGTGCTAAGCCATTTAGTGTCTTATAAACTAACAAAAGGATTTTAAAGTCTGTTCTCTGAGGTCCAGGGAGCCAGCGGAAGGACTTTAGAACTGGGCTGATGTTATCCACTTTCTAGGTTCTAGTGAGGACCAGGGAGCAGCATCTGGATCAGCTGCAGCTGTCTGATGGACCTTTTGGGCCAACCTGTGAAGAACCTGTTGCAGTGATCAGTTTCACTAAAGACGAACACATGGATGAGCTTTTAAAGAAAACACATGAGAACATGGATGCGTTTATTATTCAAATCAAAGCAGATGTTCTGACAGGCAAAAGAAAAATATAAAATAAAAAAAATGATTTTCCTAACAAAGACCTAATGTTTAACAGAGCCAGTAGTGGCTGGTAATATTTCTGAGGCAAGCTGAGCATGACAAGAAGTAGTTTTAAAGTTTAATTTCTCTCTACAGTTTTGTATTTTATTAGCTTTCTTTTTCCTGTTATGTATTACCACAGATATATTACAGCATTCTCCCATCAAGGCCCAAGGTTTTCCAGGAGATAGTCACTGCTGGTCATCTTCTCATTGTGGGCTCAGGTGGTAGGGGTTAGTCCTGTTACCAGTGGGTTGCCGGTTCAAACCTTGCCTTGCCTGATGATGGTGGTCAGATGGCCACACATTGTGGCTATAATGTAGCCTGTCAGTGTGTGAGTGGGTGGATGACTGAGTGTGGAAATGTTTCTGGAAAAAACCCAGATCTGAAGAACGAGATTCATCCTTTGGCTTTGTGCCGAGAGAGTTCCAGGGAGGACTGTTGGTTGGTTTCCTCTCGTGCGCTGCAGCATTCTGGTTCTTGGTGGTGCTAGTTAGCTGTCTGTCAGTCTCATCACTGTTTGGAATCATTGGTAGAATCGTTTCATTTCCTTACCCAGCATTTACCTTCACATTCACTTCAAACCGAAGAATTCCCGTTTGTATCACAGAAGGTTGTCCCAGTCATCTGTGGACGGGGAAGCATCTTGTACTGATTAGCTTGTGCTGCCATGAAAAGTGCAGCTGCTCCAAATGTTGCCTGGTTGTTCTTTCAAAAGCGATTAAATTTAAAAATCCTTCAGTATGACTGATTTAAAGTAGTTTAGTCCAACTTTTTTGTAGTTTCTTCTACTACTTCTACTACTACTTCTACTACTTCTTGTAGATAAGAAGTTAAGAGTAAAAAATTGGAGGCAGAGAGCAGAGGGAGAAAGGGTCAGAGGAAGCAGAGAGGTGAAAGCCAAATACAATCCTGACTCTTAACTTTTTCTTCCAAGCAGTCAGACTTTGTAGTAATCTCTTTTACATGGTCGTGATCAACAGTTCAAGACTTTCTTTGCACTTTTTAGTCCTGACAATTTCCAGAAGAATCTTTTCTTATTTATTGACACGCTTAACACTTACCTCTTAAGTACATCTGCCCATGTTTTGGTACCTTCTATAAAATAGCAGGCCTATTTGTCATTTTACAAGACAATTGTAAAAGAAAAATCACAAATAGAACCACCAACAAGGTGATACCAATGCTATCACCATGGCTTGCATCATATTGCCAAAAGTTACCCCTTGAAAACTGTGGATCCAGGCGTTCCAACCACAAGTATAGAAATCATGCACACCGCAAGTGGACTGCCCCTAAAAACAACGGTAAGAAAATGGGTCGCAGTCAGGAGCTCAGTGTGGTACCCTGATAGGATAGGAAGTCAATGTTTTAATTCTCTTTGCTACTAAATATTCCACCATCAGCTGTTACTAGTATCAGCAGTTGGGAACGGAGTGACTGCATAAATTAAATCAGACTGCGGCCTTCAGACTACCTCAAGACTCACTGGACTCCAGAACAGCGACGTGTTCTCTGGAGTGACAAACCACACTTCCGTGTCCGATGGACGAGTCTGGGTTTGGCCGTTGCAGGGAGCACAGGACTTGAGCGACTGCGTTGTGCCAAGTTTGGTGGAGGGAGGATTATAGTAGGGGGTTGCTTTCAGGGGTGGGGCCCTTAGCTCTAGCTGAAGGCATTCCTAATCCTGCAGCAGACATGCAGACATTTTGGATAATTTCATGCTCCCACCTTTGTGAGGGACAGACCCTTCCAGTTGTAAGTAATAGTCTCCAGGTAAAATGGCAAAATATTCCAATAAACTCCTAAACCTTGTTTAATGTGGGGGGAAGAATCACTAAAGCCTGTAATTGTTTGTGTCAAGATAAATGTCTCAATACTTCTGGCAGCATCATTTGGTTTAGTGTAGTAGTATAATAAATCCTGGGAAAATGGATCAGGAGGAGACAGAAGAAAAAAAGATTTCCAGCAGATGTGTGTGAAAATCTTCTTAATGCCTCTGGAAGAAAAAATCCATAAAAGACCTGACAACTAGATGACAAACATCCATTTAAAGTGGTTCTTCTTTAGATTGTCTGTATTGTGTAACACAACACTGTGCCTTCCTTGAGTTTGGGAGATTTTTTTCCACCTCAAAGATTCATAGATCAGACATAAACGGCTGAACACTAGTCAGATACTGGACTGAAAACTAAAGAAAAACCAACCAAAGTCTAAAGAGAAGCTTCTGAATGACCTTCAGAAAGCCTTAAGATCTGTTGGTTCTGCTTCACAGCAGCTATTTGATGAGTTAATCCTAGGGGAACACCTTCATCAAGACTTTGAGGTCCACAGAGTCTTTCTCAACTTGTTTTGTGAGTCAAGTAAAGGTTACTGCCTCACACAGGATGTCTAAAGGTCTGAGTTCTGTCTCCTCCCTCCATCCTTTAGGTACGACCCTCGCTTCAACACCTGGGTGCACCTGGCCAGCATGCGTCAGCGCCGCACTCACTTCTCCCTGTCTGCCAGTGGCGGCCGCCTGTTTGCTATTGGCGGTCGCAACATTGAGGGTCTGTTGGCCACCACTGAGAGCTACCTGCCGGCCTCCAACATCTGGCAGATGAAAGCCCCCATGGAGGTGCCCCGCTGCTGCCACTCCAGCACCACCCTGCCCTCTGGAGACATCCTGGTGACCGGCGGCTACATCAGCTGCGCCTACTCACGCTCAGTGGCCCGCTACAGCATGGAGCGCGACACCTGGACTGAGCAGGCCCCCATGGAGACGCCCCGTGGATGGCACTGCTCCGCCACCCTTGGAGGGAAGGTCTATGTAGTGGGCGGGAGCCAGCTGGGGCCCGCAGGAGAGCGGGTGGATGTCCTCTTGGTGGAGGTGTTCTCCCCAGAGATTGGGGCGTGGGGTCGAGTTGCCTCTCTCCCACTTGGCGTGAGCACCGCCGGCCTCTCCCCACTGGCGGACAAGCTGTACCTGCTGGGTGGCTGGAACGAGGCGGAGAAGCGCTACAAGGCGGCTGTGCAGCAGTACGATCCGGCCACGGACAGCTGGTCCAAGGTCGAAGACCTCCCGGAGCCCACAGTGGGAGTGTCCTGCTGCAGCCTGACCCTGCCGCCCCGTCATGCCCCGCGCAGACAGCAGCACCGCAACACACCGGGCCACGAAGACCCACAACAGGCCGTGAAGAACCGGAGCAGGGAGAGTAGTGTGGCCCCTGCCCAGAACACCAAGGCATAGAGGGACCCAGGAGGAAGAGGGACCCGGAAGCTATTCATGATCATGTCCGAGGGCTTTTCTGTCAGCAGACGATTAACCCCTGAAAAACAGCTTTCCTAAAACCTGCAACGACAACAGGAAATTTCACTAAATGACTTAAGGTTTTAAACTTAAAGAAACTAAAAATATTTAATATAAAGCTGTCAGCCAAATTAAATCAAAAAGAACAATTCTGCTCAATGTATGTCTGAGATGTGTGTGATGTTCCCCATAGAACTGGTTTTTAAATTGAAGAAACTTGACCCAGTTTGGAAGCAGGGTGCTGAGTGGGTGACAGCAGTAGAAAGGTGAGGTAAATTACAACTCTGCTTCCTGGTTGGAACCTCGGCCGTCACTGTGCTGAAGGGAGGAGACATCCATGCAAAGAGGGATGGATGTTTGTGTCCGAATCAAACCAGATATTCCCAAAAACATTCACAGATTATCTTTATTCCCCATATTGTTTTCCGGACATCAACCGGAAGTTAAAAGCCAACATGAGGCTGAACATCACCGGTCAAATCAAAGTGACAACAGGAATGAAATATTTTCCGAATTAAAAGCCAGCAGAGCTTCTCCTCCTCAAATTAAAGCAGAGCCAAAGAAAGCTTATTAATCTGTGCTGGTTAGCAGAAAGGCAAAGGAAGCTGCATGGTCCCAGGTGGAGGTCAATTGAGAGAGAAAGCTTGATGGGAAAAGAGGAATGGAGCAGGTGGATGGGAGGAATGATGGGGAGGCTGGAAGAGATCTCTGTGAATCTGCTGCTGTTGAGGATGCCTGAGGAAGGAACCAACCTGTTCAAGGCTTTATTCTATGTGATGTAATGTGGAAAATAAAACGAAAAAATGAAAATAAAGATTTAAAGCAGATCGTCTCAATCTGAGAATTGTAAAACACTGCATGAAGCCTTAAATGGTTTCCTTTTTAAACAGAGATTTAAATAAAATAAATAAAAACTGAGAAAAAAAAGAAAAAAAAACTACAAATACAGAACAAAAGATAGAAATTTTTACTATGACTGAACTAGTGAGACTCCAGCCCTTCTCTTGGTGGAGTAAATGATTCTTTGCTGATGTAACTGAAAAAATCTCTGCTTGTCTCAGCTTTGGATGTTTTGGTGGAGTTTGAATAAAGACAATCTGGTCCAAACGTGCAGCTTTTCCTGTTTTCTGTATTAAGGTGTTTCAAGCACCGCCTAACTTCACAATCAGAATCAGAGTCACCCCAGGGTGGAACGGGTGGTTTTCCATCTGACCTGGGATGCTCCTGGGAGGATGGTTCTCCATGTGCTTAAAAACAGCAGCTCCTAAACTCCAGGTTGCTCAACTGTGAGCCTCTAGAACTGACAGAGACTCCTGGGTGGGTGACAAAACATATTCAAACATAAACAGAGTCTGGTCGCCATGACCCAGATGACTAAGAATCTGTACAGGCATGTCTCCACCACAACTAGATTGAGTTGCTGCCATGTGATTGGCTGACTCACTATTTGTGATGAGAACCTCCACATCACCAGGGCCAAGACCAGACAGCTCCCAAAGAACATCATAGACAAGGCTGGAATGAACTCCAAAACCAATGATAAGTCATACTGGAGATCCAACTGGCTGAGATTGATCATTGGAAAGGATCAGCCCAAAGCTACATCTTTACTGAGCAACAGGACAGAGGCCAAGAACCCCACAGGTGGAGGCAACGGTAACAAACCCTTACTTCCCCTAATGTCCACCGAGCCAGGGAAATATCTAAAGCATGCAGAAGGTTTTCCCTCGAGAAAAATGTGGCATCACTGATCTAAATAATTTAGAAAAGGTTTGGGAGAAACTGCAGTAGGCAGATAAGAGCAGCATAAACTCAACCCACTGTGCCCAGTATCACCCAAAGAACAACACCCCCAGAAACAGAACTTCACCGCACAAAAACACAAAGGATGTTACCACGTACTAGAAGATCTTGGCTGGGAAGTTCTTCCTCCAACGGAAAATTTCTTTCAGTTTCTGTACAAAAGAAAGGGCAAAAATTCCTCCTGAGATGTGTGGAAACCTCTTGACCAACGGAAGGAACCTCAACGCTGTGACTGGGTCTAGATTTCTGCATTAAAATTAGACTTAAAATTAGATTTATTTGCTTCTGAAGTTCAGCTTTGAGGTTGTAGGAGCTGCAAATATCCTGCATGGTTTTTCTAGACGTTATGATGTATGTTGTGGATCTTATGATATAAATGTAAAACTTCACTGAACAGAGAATTTACTTCAGTAGAGATCTTTACCACTGTTGTATAAACATGTCAACATTGTGAGGGTTCTGTTATGTGAGCCTGAAGGTCCAGTTTCTGGTCCTGTTCTCCCAAAGACTCCTAAGACTAAAAGTAGCTCCTAGTGACGTCATTCTGATTTTCCCTCGATGAAAGTTGTTCAGGAAACATCTGAGGCCTTCAGAGAGCTCCTAACGTGAGGAGATGTTCAGAGCAGTGAGGAGGACTTTTAGTGAGCCCAAGAGTCTCTGAAGCAGAGAAGATGGAGGAAAGACAGAGAGAAAGGAGAGATCTTCTCCTCCAATGAACAACAGTAAATGAATAAAACGCTACCAGCTCCATGGTGCAGAGATCCACCCCCTAAACAGTCGAGTTAATGAGAACATAAACTTCTAGAACAATCATACAATTATTAATATAGAGATAAGATTAACTTTATCATCCCCCTAGGAGGAAATTAAATAGTTTCATCAGCAGGACAGGTTAAAGGTCAAACTCTAGTAAGGTAATATTAGGAAGGATAAATAAATAATAGAAACAATAAATAACCATGAATAAAAAGTGAACAAAATTGCAAACAATATGGGACAGAATTATTTAAATATTTACAGACGGGAAAATGCTTAAAAATGTTTTTTTGAAAAAAATTGGAATAACTCAAAAATTAGTCCAATAATCCGAGCACTATTTGAGGTGAATCAGTATCTGCTGTATTGTTCATGATGATGTCAGCAGCCTCAGCCTAAAAGGTCATCTCCAACGCTCCCCGTCTGTGGAGAAGTTCTCTGGTGCTGCTATCTCCTCTCTAGCTTCTGAATGCAGCAGGAACCAGAGCTGCTCACATTCCAGGCTGGTGCTGAAAGCAGAGGAACGAAGCATTGATCTGCTGGGAATGTCTGTTGGTTCCCACCGTGATCCCAGGACCAAATCTACCTTTAACAGTCCTCTCTTCTCCTCCACCAGCAGGCTCTGCTCCTCTGTTCACTTCGCTTTTCTCCACCTTTTACCTACGTTTTGTTTTGGTCATTTTACAGTAAAACGCTGAGTTTTAATTTTACTCGAAAATTAATATGAGAAATATGCAGTATGAAAACGAGCAGCATGGCGAATAAAAATAAGCAAATCAAAATAATGAGCATGTAAATAAGCTACGTTCAAACATGGGGCTGTGTGGCAATTCACTTAATTTTGCTATAATTTAAACATTTCTGAATCCAGTCTAAATTCTAACATCGGTTCATTTCTCTCCACTGATTACTAGGAGCACGTTTGTTTTTTTGTTTCTTTTAACCAATCACAGCTCTTAGAAGACAGACCTAGCAACAGGGGTCAACCACACCTCACTAAGAGGAATCTCTGTCGTCTCGTCCTCAGCAGAGAACTGAATCACTCTGAAGCTGAGACTCCTTGGCAGGAAGTTTCAGGCTAGGTTAGGAGCTCTCTGAGAGACTCTGAGGATCTTTGGGAATACGGCCCTGATGTTTAGAGCTGCATGTGAAGTGTTCATAGCTTTAACTGGACTACATTTACATGCTCATTAAAAAAAAACAGCATTAATACCAGACTTTTTTTTTTTTTTACAATTTTATTGTTTAGTTACAAACAAGACAGAGGAGCTTCTTTACTTGCCGGGGAGAATGATGCCATCATACTGGAAAAAGAAACGGGAAACAGTTTTAGTTGAATGTGAGCAGCTGTGCTGGTTACCAACAACATCACAAGCTGATCATACATTTCATCATTCAAACATTAATAGAACCTGAGCTCAAACAGAGGTATGACTGTACTATGCGACCCAGGAGAAACGTCATCAGTTAATTCATATTTCATACCTACATCATTATATTTCTGGTGGCCATATTGGATATTTCATTCTGCCGCATGGAGACTAACATTTAACAAGTTTAAACTCCAGCTTTTGGAGGGTTCTTGTGTTTCTGGCCGAGAGTCTGACGTCTCAGAACTGACACCACAGATCCCTTCTGACCGGACCATTAAACAATGTAAACTGTAGCTTCAGAGCGCCAGCGTCAGAACCCCTCAGCCAGAACAATGACGCATGTCAGGAATAAAGTCTAAAAAGTCAGTGGAAGCAGCAGTGAAGTTTAGTTAAATCTGGTTCAGGCTGAGGCGTTTAAATGCTTTAAACGAGCTTTTTATAGAACCAGTCTAGAACAGGTTCTAGCACCTGTCCCGGTTTAGCACGGTCCCAGCTGGAATCACAAGAGATTCTCCAGGATTTAAAGTAATCAACCCCCCTCCGTTTGGAGTACCAATGTTCTCAAGGTAATCCTCTAGAGGTGCACATTGAAAGCGAACTCTTGGTGCTGCAAACTGAAGACCAGAAGCCAGAGGTTAAATCTGGCTTTAGAGACTAGAAGACGTGTTAAATATCCCATAAAGATTCTGCATTTGGTCCGGTCCAATGTGATCTTCTTACGCAGGTTAGTTCAGATGTGACAGCAAGTTAAAACAATGAATCTACTTCCAGTGGTCTCTACTCACTTTCTGCTGGAACCAGCGCATGGCCTCCTCTTTGCGGATGCGGTGTTTGGCACCGATGCGGCCTCTTTTCCGCTTCTTGTCGGCGATGCTGAAGCCCGGTCTGCCCAGAACCTTACCAGAAGAGAGAGGCAAATGGGCTTAGAGGTTTCTGTGACCTTCAGATATCAACCTCCATATCAACCAAATCAACACTGATTCCAGCAGTCTGTTGATCACTTAAAAAAGAGACCCAGTTGAAACAAAACCGTGATTCTTTATGGAAGATTTTAATGGGACATTTTCTCTGGAGCTGTTCTTCACACCACCTGCTTCAACCTGCATCAGGAAGAACTCAGGATGCTTCAGTCTCACCACGTAGAAGTCCAGTCCGTAGATGCCAATGCTGGGGTCGTACTTGATGCCCAGATCGATGTGCTCCTGGATGCCGAAGCCAAAGTTTCCGGTGTCGGAGAAGTTGTTCTTTCTCAACTCGTACTCGCGCACCTGGAAGCAGAGGAGAACTTTTATTTGGCCGAATGGAAACCAGAACAGGAAACCTTTTTAAATTCTAAAAATATTTAAATTTGAAGCATCGTTCCAGCCACAAATGTTTGAATCCAATATTTTTCTGTACAAGTTGTATGTAATTCAACTGTGAAACAAAACCCGATAACAGAAAAACCGTCAGGTCCAAAACACGTTCCACAGCAGATCATCAGGATCTGAATGTAGTGTCACATGGAAAACTGTAGATCAGGGGAGCTTTAAAAGATCCCAGGACAGACTGCTTGCTTGTTTCCTTCCTTCCTTCCACATTTTCCAGGTCATTTTTCAGGAGAAACATTTTCAGCGTAATTACAATAAATCTGTGGTTCCTGGTTCATTCTGGGCATGCTTGGTTCTGATCGTCAAGAAGAAAGGCTGACGATCAGAACTGAACAAATTTCTAAACCAAAGTTTAGAACAGGTTCGTAAAGGGTCAAATGTCAACTTTCGCTCGACCTCATTTGACAGTTTAAGCAAACATTTGTGCCTTCAGATAACTTTGACTGACACAGAGGAATATTGAAACCAGACCAGGCTGGGTAGGTCTTAAATCAGGGGTGTCTCCAGTCCTCCAGGGACGCTGTCCTGCAACTTTCTGATGTGTCTCAAGTCCAACACACCTGAATCAAAGCACTGAAGTTTTTCCTCATGCACTCGAGTTCTCCAAAGTCGTGCTAATGATTAATTATGAGATTCAGGTCTGTTGGCAGAGACACATAAATAAATATGCCAAGGCAGAACCGTCCTACAGTTCTACCAGAGCAATCAGACTGTGTGTATGGAGCTTTATGCAACCAGCATTGACCCTCCCCCACTTGTTGGTGCTCACTGAGTCAGCTGGCTGAAGAAAGGCCAGGATTTTTTCCTCATACTTTTGGAAATATTACCAGTTGCAAACAAACATGGATCTTCCTGAAAACTACAGGAGTGTCGCCCACTACTAATGCACAGTACCTTTGCCAAGCAACAAACTAATCAGCAATCTCCTAATTTATATCAATCTAGATTTTTGTTCTGGATCTTTGTGCAACACCAACCCTCCCCCCCGATAAATGCTGGATGACTTTTTTCAGGGGCGAGTTTCAGATGGTAAAATCATTTTCTGGACATCAGCTCTGCCTTTGTAACCAAACACACCGACTCACCTTCAGTCCCTTCTCTAGGATCTCCTCTGCTTTGGCTCCACGGACGGTGCAATGGACAGCAATCTTTTCATTCCTGCGAATACCGAAGGACCTCACAGTGTAGCGGGCTGAAAAGAGATGAATGAGGCCAAAATCAGAACACGCCTCAGATATTCTGTCTGAAACAGACCTTCACTCAAACACTGACCCTTGGAGAAGACCGGAGTCTGTCCTGTGAGCTGCTCCAGCACCTTAGCGGCTCTGGTCAGTCTGTCTCCGCTCTCACCCACGCAGATGTTGAGGCACAGCTTCCTGATGCGGAGCTCTCTCATGGGGTTCTCCTTCTTCTCACCCTGGTCCTGCAGGGAAACAACAGAATTATTTACCAGGAAATCTCGTCTGACAGCTCCTGCCATGTTCAGTTAAACTTCCTAACTAATCCAAGCTGCAGTTAACCTGACCTGATAATCCTCTGCTGTTTAGAAACCTGAACAGCTCTGAGAAACAGGCCGTCAAGAACACACGCCGGCTGGAGAACATGTCCGAACATATACCCGGACCCATTATCATCAATAAAGACCACAGATCCAGCCCATTATTATTAAACTGTCAACTCAAAGCTTCACTGAACACGAACAATTCAGTCCTTCAGATGTTCAAACACCTTCAGCAGGTTGTTGCCTAAACTACCGTCAATGAAAAGAATCGTTTCCATAGGCTAGCCGGTTAGCATCACTTTAACTCATTTAACCTGGATTTATGGAGCTTATCTAACAAATACAGCTGCAGATAAAAAGTCCATCTTTGAGTCCGTGTCTCTGAACAGCAAACAGCCAGTAAAGCTGCTCTAAAGGCCCGATGATTGCAGATTTAAACCGTAACTTCGTGTGAGTTCAATGCGACGTTACACTCACCGCCATATTGGATCGCTTAGAAGAGGACGACACATTTCCGGTGGGTCGTCTTTATAGATGAGTGTGTGCCCTAAAGTCATCCCCGGAAAGAAAAATCGAGCAACGTGAGGGTTCCGCTTAAAGCGTTGACCGCAACATTTTAAATGAGGAACGCTTTAATCCACATTTCTCTCGGTTGTTATAAGTTACAAATATTAAAAAACATATATTAGAAATTATCATTTCTATTGTTAAGCAGAATAATAAGATGCATAATGACAACTTTATCACATTTAAGATATTATTATTATTATTATTATTAATTCAATTTCAATTCAATTCAGTTTATTTATATAGCGCCATTTCACACACATGTCGTCTCAAGGCACTTTACAAAAGTCAGGTTCATACATTCCAATTAATCCTAACCATTGAACAGTGCAGTCAGATTCTGTTATTTATTCAAATTGGATAAAAAGTGTTTCTATCTAAGGAAACCCAGCAGATTGCATCCAGTCAGTGACTTGCAGCATTCACTCCTCCTGGATGAACATGTAGAGACAGTGGACAGTCACTGGCGTTGACTTTGCAGCAATCCCTCATACTGAGCATGCATGTAGCGACAGTGGAGAGGAAAAACTCCCTTTTAACAGGAAGAAACCTCCAGCAGAACCAGAACCAGGCTCAGTGTGAGCGGCCATCTGCCACGACCGACTGGGGGTTAGAGAGAACAGAGCAGAGACAAAAAGAGAACAAAGAAGCACTGATCCAGGAGTACTTTCTATGGGAAGGAAAAGTAAATGTTAATGGATGTAGCTCCTTTAGTCGTTTCACCTAGAAAGAAAGAACAGATAAACTCTGAGCCAGTTTTCAAGGTTAGAGTCTGAAAGAGAGCACATAGAGTTAGTTACAGTAAAAGCTCCGTCAGTAGCTATGTCTAGGAGAGAGAAAGGGTTAAACACTGAAAGACAGGGCCATGTGGATCATCGGTAGAGGGTGAGCATTAAGTTGTTGCCAGCAGAAGCTTGGAGGATTCCCCTCTCCAGAAAGGTGTCACAGGTAGACACAGAGTCAGGCCAGGTGTAGCTTCTAGGAAGAGAAAAGAGAGAGAACAAAGTTAAAAGCTGAAATAACAGCAAATAATGCAAAATTAAAGAGTAGTAGTATTATTATTACAACACAAAAACTGTAAAATTACCTACAAAACACATAAGAGCCAGATGTCAACATTCCATTAGTGGAAAATATCATGCTATAAAAAAATCTAAAAAAAAAATAAAAAAATCCATGAATCCATGGTTAGCCTACATAATAAATGTAAATAAGTAAATATTAATTACACTTAAATGGTAAAACAAAACTTTGGCACCAAATGATTAAGGAATGGATGATATTAATAAGAGCATGCATGAAGGACTGACTGAAGCAGCACTCTTTTACCTAATACAAGGAGATTAAAACACTGCATGATTTCAATAATAGCATTTTAAAATATCTATCAATAAATGCAGCAACATAAAAGTTTACATCCTGTGGGTAAAGTCATATCTGAACAGATGAAACTGTAAAAGAGGCCAGTTGATATCGATTCATCATTCCAGTCAGTGCACTGATTGCTGTGAGAACGGAAAAATGTGCTGAAATCCTTGTCGTCTTATCTTAGCAATGTTATCTCCAAAAAAAAGCGTGTAGCATCATCACTTTGCATCAAATCAGGTTCATCAGGACAAGATGGGCAGCAAGGAAGCCACTTTTAACCAAAAACATCAGAGACTGAACTTCTACAAGAAGCTCAAGGATGGACAGCAGAAGACTGATGCAAAGTTATCTCCTCTCTTGAATCCTCATCCTGATTGTTTGGGGTGTCTGGAGAAGAAACTCTGAGAACTAACATGATTTCTGTGCACCGACACAGTGCTGTCTCCTGATCTGGTCCTTGTGTGGGGTTGCTTCTCCAAAGGAGATGGCGTCCTCCCAGTTCTGTCTCAAAACACCACCAGGGCTAAAGAGTCAGATCAGACGTTCTTGCTAAAGTGAGGACAACATGGCTCACAGATGCACATTGACATTTTGGACCTGTGCTCAGGAAACTCCCCAGAAATGAACCCTGCTGAGAACCTGTGGTCAGGAGGGTCTTAAATTATTGTTCTATCTCTAAAGGTCTGTGTTATTTTACACTTTTAATCACGTTTCTCCTTCTTACTTAATAAATGTACAAGAATTGTAATTTTATATGTAGTCTGTTCATTTACACAGATCACAGAAGGTCATGATATACTAAAATATTTATAAAGAAGATGATGATGAAAATATTTTGACCAAAAATATTTGGCTGCAGACTGGAAGTAGATATAAAACCTGAGATTTTATTATACAGCAGAATATTTCTACATTTTTTGTTTCACAAGGAAAGTCCATTCATGATTCATAACATTTTTTTTTCTGAATTCAAAATAAAAACCTCATGAAAATCTTATAACAATTGTTTTAAAAAAACAAAATATTAGATCAGATTAAATTTGAAATGTTGTGACAAATCAACTTTGAGGACAACATTTTCATTAGCTGCCAAACAAATGGCTTGATGAATAGATCTTCTTCTTTTGGCTTTTCCTTTTCAGGGGTCGCTACAGCAAGTCATCTGTCTCCATCTATCTTCTGCATCTTCTTCTCTCACACCCACTTCCTTCATGTCCTCTCTTCATCTCCTCTTTGGTCCTCCTCTAGGCCTCCTGCCTGGCAGTTCCAGCCTCACTATCTCTCCGCTGGCTTCTTCTCCAAAACATCTAACATGAGCTGTCCCTGATCCATTCTTGTCGCTCCCAAAGAGAACCACAACATCTTCATCTCTGCTACCTCCAGCTCTGCGTCCTGTCTCTAAACCATAGAATATGCTGGTTTCACCTCAGTCTTCTACACCTCTCCTTTCATTCTCACTGAGACTTTGGTATCATATAACACACCTGACACTTTCTCCACTTGTTCCAATCTGTCTGGACACATTTCTTCATCTCTTTTCCACCCTCTCCATGGCTCTGGACTGCTGATCCTAAGTACTTATAGCCTGATGAATTGATAATTAGTCTTGCTGACCTCACCTGGCCTAGTCATAATGTTATGCCTGATCCCTGACCAAAACAACAGAGAAACCTGAGAAGTTTTTCCTGCACAGATTTAGGATAAACTGACTGCAAGGATGCACCTGACTTGGAATCTGTATGATGGATTGAGCCGTCTTTATACGGGCCTCCAGATGATGTGTTGCGAATTGGCTTTATAGAAATAAACTGAATAGAATAACTCTCTCGGTTTTCTGTTTTTCTGCATTTCCCTCATATCCGTCATGTTTTGACAAAGTTAAAAACAGAGGAAATTAAAACCCATGGCGACAACTACAACAAACGCCAGGATGAACTTCAAACATTCAGAAGAAATCAGTGGGTGGGATGTTTCACTGAGTTCCCCTGCGTTTACTTCTCCTCCGACTGTTGTTGGTGTTAGAGGAGGAAGAAGAGCTGGAGGCTTCAGCAGCGGCAAACCTTCCCTCTTCTGCTCCTCCAGGACGTTGACCAGGAACACCTGAGCTTTGCGAGGGAACACGGACGTCGCAAAGAGGTTGCATTGAGGGACAAAGAAGTGGGGGAGCAAGCCTCTCTCAGCGTGGTCCTGCAGAGCTCCGACGAGGTGCAGGAAGCAGGCGGGAAGCTGCTGAGGAGCCCACGAGGAGTCATCAAACCTGACGGGAAAGATAAATTAATTACTGGGAAATGACGGACTTCATAAACAATATTTCCATTCAAGCAGAACCAAACTCATTAGTACTTTTTCCAGCCTTTATAAAAATCTTTTAACATTTTTCTAAGATTTGACTTTCGAAACTATTTGTAAGCTTTGAATATTTCCACATTTTACCATAAACTGTATCTGTTTAGAATTTTATGTGACAGGCGAACACATTGCGGTCCACTTTAACTCTTTTAACCAAAAGCGGAGTTCAGTGAAGAGATAATCATACATGGTTTACAAAGTTTTCACAAATAAATTACACTGTTGCATTGATTTTATTAAGCCTCCTTAACTCTGAGACCCTAAATAAAATCCTGTAGAATCAGTTTTTCTCAAAACCGATCTAATTAGTAAATAGAGTCCACCAGTGTGTAATATAATCTCAGTACAAATCCGTCTGTTCTTTAAGTCCTCTGAGGATTATTATGTAAGACCATTAGTGAACAAACAGCTTCAGGATGATGGGAAGATGGATGGAGCTAAACACAGGAGAATCCTGGAAAAAAACCTTTAGATGCTGCAGAAAAGGTTCATCTTCCAGCAGGACAACAACCCTAAACATGCAGCGCAGGCTAAAATGGAATAGTTTCGATCAAAGCATATTCATGTGTTAGAATGGCCTAGTCAAAGTCCAGACAGAAATCGCACTGAGAATCTGTGGCAAAACCTGAAAACTGATGTTGGCAGATGCTGCCCATTCAATCTGACTGAACCTGAACTGTTTGCACAGAAAATGGGTAAAAATGTCAGGCTGCAGATGTTTAAAACTGGTGGCGATAAACCCCCAGAGACCTAGAGCTGTATGTGTAGAAAATGTCTCGACTCAGGGGGCGCTTGACAAGAAATGGACAACACACTTTTTCAATTTTATTTATAAAAGGTTTGCTGTTGTAACACATCAAGGCACTGGATTGGCTACACTGTGTTACTTTATGCCTAAAATGAGGTGTTTGAGTAGCACCTGGCAGACAGAGTGTGCAGGAAGGCCGTTTTCCCGTGGTACGAGCAGAGGTCCTCCAGTTCTTTGGGAAAACATCGTTTTAGACCCTCAATCAGAGATTTCAGCAGCTTTAGGCACTGCTTTCTGAAACATAAGGGTACAAGATTATTTTACAAGGGTCCAAACAAACAACCGAGTGAAACCGAACATTTAAGAAGGAATTAGAAGGGCAGACATTGCTCAATAATCCAACAATGATGACTGATTGCCATTATGTGGTGATGATGAAATTCTTAACCTATGAATGAGTTCACACAGGTAAATATTAGCATGCTGAGTAAGGTAAAGTTTGATCCTGAGTGCCAGAACCTGCTGGTGGAAACACATGTTCATCTTTCTGGGTCTATAGAGTTTCCTGTAGGAGACCAACAGGTAAAAACTGAACCTTCAGGTCCAGTTTCTACAGAACCATTCAGAGCTGAAATCTACTGGGAGTCAATGAGAATGTGGGCTTGTCTATCTGCACTCTGGGCTCTGACTGGTCAGAAAACTGATGGTCCTCCAGCAGTGGAGAACCCCAGGCTGGATGGAGAACCTGGACCCGTGGAGATGAAGCTGCAGGTAGAACAGCAGGTTGAATCATAAAAATCTCAACATTTTTCACACAGTTAAAATCATTGCTATATGTTATCTTATCTAATTTCTGAAACACTGTAAAACGTATCGCCATCAAAACACATGGCACGCTTTCCTGAGGCTGCTCCATGTGTTCACGTGTTTGTTACATTATTTGTTTTTCCAAACACATAACAGCTGATTGAAAACTGGGAAAGAAAGGGAGGAAAATAACAAGAAATACGCCGAATCGTTATTAGCTTTGATAATTTTTGCAGGGCATTTTTAAACGTTACGAACTGAAGCTCTCACTTTGTTGTTCTGAAAACAGAGATCTGGATGAAAATCATTTCTGAGTCAAGAGGTTCTGGGACTGAATATGAGCAAAAAAAACACATTTAGAAATCCAACAATAACTCACCGACAGCATTTGGTGTCTCTTCTCTCACAGCAGGTTTTCTTGTTGCCATGAGACTTGATGATTTTCTTCTCAATGTGGGAGAAAGAAATCCTCCAGCTCTCTGATGAAGAGCCAAGATAAAAACAGGAGGAACAGGATGAAGCTCAATTCAATTCAATTCAATTCAGTTTATTTATATAGCGCCAATTCACAACACATGTCGTCTCAAGGCACTTCACAAAAGTCAGGTTCATACATTACAATTAATCCAAATCATTGAACAGTGCAGTCAGATTCTGTTATTTATTCAAATTGGATAAAAAGATTTTCTATCTAAGGAAACCCAGCAGATTGCATCCAGTCAGTGACTTGCAGCATTCACTCCTCCTGGATGAGCATGTAGAGACAGTGGACAGTCACTGGCGTTGACTTTGCAGCAATCCCTCATACTGAGCATGCATGTAGCGACAGTGGAGAGGAAAAACTCCCTTTTAACAGGAAGAAACCTCTAGCAGAACCAGGCTCAGTGTGAGCGGCCATCTGCCACGACCGACTGGGGGTTAGAGAGAACAGAGCAGAGACACAAAGAGAACAAAGAAGCACTGATCCAGGAGCTCAAATTTCTGCAGGTTAATGTCTGAATTCTGTGTTTCTTTACAGATTTAATCCCTTTTTTACAGATGCATCTAAAAAAATTAGAACATCTTGAAAAAGTTGAATATCTTTTGTCCCTTATTTCAGAAAGTGCAACTCATTCATTATATAGATTCATCACACAGAGTGAAATAAATAAAAAGAGCCTGCAAAGGTTTCCTTAGCCTCTGGATGGTCTCAGTCTGGGTCAGTAGGAGACACAATCATGGGGAGGCCATCTGACGTGGACACCATATTTAAATATTTTGAGATATACCTGTAAATGCTATGACAGCGTGTGAAGGCACTGAATCTCATCTCACCTTTGGCGTCTTCACCCAGTTTTCGTCCTTTCTGTCTTTTTGGTACAAAGTAACAAGGCAAACTTCTGATTTCCTGGCGAAGCTTCTTTCCCAGCCAGTTGTCCACATCTGGACCGTTTCGTACTGCAAGCGGCCAGCTCTGGACCTCCAAACAGCCACAACAACAAAACATTTTAGCCACATCAGAGCAATTTGAAAAACTAGAACATTTCTGTAAAATTTGATAGAAGACCAAGATTTACCTTCTGACCCTGAAGTATAGCATTTAGAACTTACTTTAACATTGATAAATGAAAGAAATAGCAGCTGAATACGGTTGTTATGGCGATTCCTGTCACTGTTTTGAATCAGATCAGCACACAGTATTGTGGAAAAAAACCTCAAGATTTATTTCAAATATACTGAAAGTGAGTGTCACATTGTCCTCAATGTCCTCAAAACATCTGAGCCTTCACTTCTACCTTTCAAATAAAAATCCAGAGCTGAAATCTATTGGGAGTGAATGAGAGTCTCTCTGCACTCTGGGCTCTGATTGGTCAGAAAACTGTCCCCCAGCAGGTGGAGACACTCTGCCTGGAAGGAGACGGAAACAACTACGACTGGATGGAGGACCTGGACCTGTGGAGATGAAGCTGCAGGCATAAACATTTAACACATGGTTAAAAGCATTGCTATATATTACTGGACGTCACATGACTACTGCCTGACACACATGCACCATTGCTATGCATTGAGTCAGAGCTGCTGCAGAAGCAGCTTCAGAAGAACATCAGACTGGTTCTTCTTAAAGGCTGATAAAGTTCTACGAGTAGGACAGTTTTGACAGTTTGACTTGAACATAACTGAGATATAATTAAAATCATTCAGAGGTAAAATCTACTGGGAGTGAATGAGTGAGTCTCTCTCTGCACTCTGGGCTCTGAATGGTCAGAAAACTATCCTCCAGCAGGTGGAGACAAACCGGCTGGAAAGAGAGAGAAACACCTACGGCTGAATGGAGATCCTGGACCCATGGAGATGAAGCTGTGGCCATGAAAGGACATTAAATCCAAAAGGTTTTCAACATTTTTGAGGTAATCATCTGGAGTTTGACATCATCTCACTATAAGTTGGAGGCCTGCAGGCTCAGGCAGATAAAGCCCAACTTTCTGGGATCCATTCAAACCTTAAACCGTGTTTTTATTATAACGTATATTGGAGCTTTTCTTAGTCCTTCAACTACTTTCTCTGAATTCCCTCTCACATTATTCCAGACTCAACTGCACATTTGGGTGCATTTTGATGCAGTTTTGCCTCAGAACCTCAGTTAAATTTAGGTCTGGGCTTTAACTAGGACATGAATGTGCATTGATCTAAACCATCCATTGTATCTCTGGCTGTATGTTCAGGGTGGTTGTCCTGCTGGGAGGTGAACCTCCACCCCAGTCTTAGGTCTTCTGATGCCTCTAACAGGATTGTCCTGGATTCGGCTCCAATTATCTTCACATCGTCTCTGACCAGCTTCCCAGTCCCTCCTGAAGAAAAGATGACCACAGCATGATGCTGCCACCACCATGTTTCACTTTGGGAATGGTGTGTTCAAGGTGATGTACAGAGTTAGTTTTCCTTCCCACTTCCTGTTTTGGATGTAGGCCAAAACGTTTAGTTTTGATCTCCTTCTTCCACGTTTTTGCTGCGTCTCCTTCATCACTTGTAGCAAAGTGCAAACACATTTATAATGACTACATTTAGGCCAGATTTGTGGAGTTTATCACGAATAGTGGCCCTGTCAACAGACCAATCTTCTAACCTGAGCTGTGGATTTCTGCAGCTCCTCCAGAGTTACCATGGGCCTCTTAGCTGCTTCTCTGATTAATATTCTCCTTGCCCAGCCTGTCAGTCTAGGTGGAACAGCATGTCTTGGTAGGTCTACAGTTGGTCCAGCCTCTCCATGTTCAGAAGATGGATTGAACAGAACTCTGGAAGATGTTCAGGGCTTGGTTCCTCTGGATTTAGGGGCATCAGAATAAAGTTGGCTGAATATGAAGGCACAACAAAATTTCTGTTTTTTATTTGTAGAATATTTTAAACCATGTATGAGTTTTTTCCCCCTTTAATTAAACACTACTTTGTGTTGTTCAGTCACTTAAAATCCTAATAACACACATTAAGGGTTCTGGTTGTTATTGGATTAAATGTGGAAGAAGTCCAAACGGTCTGAATATGTTGACAAGGCTGACTTATTATAGTTTTATAGCATTAGTTTTAGCAGCAGGGCCCAGTAATGCAGCTGGTTCTGGTTTTCTACTTTCTGATAGCCAACACAGCAGATTTATTGATTACTGATTACCTCCAGAGCAGGAACCACGTCCACTGAAATCAGCTCCTCTCCGCTGATCTCCTTCCTGCACAGAGACAAAGTGACGGCAGGAGAGTTCGGTTTCTTCTTGTTCACCTCCCATCTGCAGCGTCTATCAGGAACTGAACAGAAGACAAAACACAAACCACTTTCTACTAACTCTGCACCTTTCCATCCATCCATCCATCCATCCATCCATCCATCCATCCATCCATCCAACCATCCATCCATCCATCCATCCATCCATCCATCCATCCATCCATCCATCCATCCATCCATCCAACCATCCATCCATCCAACCATCCAACCATCCAACCATCCATCCATCCATCCATCCATCCATCCATCCAACCATCCATCCATCCAACCATCCAACCATCCAACCATCCATCCATCCATCCAACCATCCATCCATCCATCCATCCATCCATCCATCCATCCATCCATCCATCCATCCATCCACCATCCATCCATCCATCCAACCATCCATCCATCCATCCATCCATCCATCCATCCATCCATCCATCCATCCATCCAACCATCCATCCATCCAACCATCCAACCATCCAACCATCCAACCATCCAACCATCCATCCATCCATCCAGGAGAACCCAGTTGCTCAGACTCAAGCAGCAGAGGAATGAGAGGAGAAGCAGGCGACCTCTGTAGGTCTTTAGGAACTTGCGGATGAGCCGAAACATCTCAGTAAGGATTTTACTGGACGACAAGGTCCGATTGTTTTCCAGGAGAAAGTCCTTGATGGGGTGGCGAGTGGGTCGGGTCAGATCGATCCTGTAGAATAGGCCGGGGTCGAGCTTGGTGGTGCATAAGCATGAGGGAACCTGAAGCTTCAGCATCATGTCGAACTCATCTGGGCTGTGGATCTAAGGGGAGAAACAGAGAGGTTTCACTCGGTCGGGGCCCTGATCTGGGTTTACTTTCTGAACCAGACAACATGTCACAACTTGTCCTCGTCTGCCACTTCCTGTTTCTTTTGTTCCTTCCCTATGAATGTAACTCCTGCTTTAACCAGTTTTGTCGTTTATTCTTTCTTTCATTATGTATGCTCTTTTCTTTCGCTCCTTCCTTCATCCTCTCTTCTATCTTTCCTTTTCTTTCCAGGTTTTTCAGTGTTTTCAGACTAATTTCCCTTCATTAATGCATCAATTCTTCCTTGTGTTTTCCATTTTCACCTTGAGTTAAAACAAGTTAGAAGATTCAGTAACCGCCGTTGTCTCATGGCTCCAGAAGACCCAGGTTCTGGCATTATGTGCTCAGTAGAAATGGTGTATTATGGGAAGTCCCTGTTTTTTGTGTTTTTAATGTTATTCTCTATAACTCTGTTATTTATTTTGCTATAAATCCCTTTGAATGACCCTGGATATGAATTTAAATTTTTTGCTTATTTCCTTCTGTTCTCTTCTTCTTCATCCCTTCATTTAATTATTTTCAGCTTTTTCTTTAATTCAGTTACAATTACTTTATTGCTGTCTTTAGAGCAACAGTTGTTTGAAATGTTTAAAAGTTTAATTTGGGGCCCATTTCTGTGTTTCCGCCTCCAGACTGAGGATAAACCTGCAGGCTCTGATCTGTTTTCATGACCTCACCTTGACTTTCTCAAAGTAGCTTCCTGTGTTGAGGAACTCCACTGACTGGAACACAGGCTGGTCACTGCTGCTTTTCAGGAACTTCAGCAGGTTTTCCCGGAAGTCGTTGACCACCTCAGAAGCCCAGCAGCGGTCCTTCTGCCGGATCTTCAGCTCTTTGGAGCTGAGTTTGATCCAGTGGGCCATATCAGGGGGGATGGGAACAAACTCTTCGGCCATCGTGGAGCTTTCCACCGCAGGGAGACACAGACGATGATGATACTTAGAAACCTGAAGGCCAATGATTCCTTAAACCTCGGATGATCTTCAGTTTAACCTGAATGTTGCTCCTGAAGTCTTGGCCTTCGTTTCACAGGAGTGAGACACTGAGACAGATTCGTCACAACCTTCAACCGAAAATTCACAGAGAAACATCTGCTGAGGAAACAAAGAGACTAAACGATAGAGTCTCCTGGATCATCTGAGGGAAAACATTTACACAGGAGCAAATCATGGTAATTCCAATCAATCAATCAATCAATAAACCAATTAACCAATCAATCAATCAAAGAACAATTCAATCAATCAATCACAGCAATATTACAGACCAAAGTCCTTCACTGGTAAAATAATAAAATGGTGAAAGCAATTAAACCCAATGTCCCAGTTAGTTTAGGAATAATATTGATGTTAAAATGATTCAAGCATGTAATTAGAGTCCTGATTTGGCCTCTGAAAGGTGGGGGAGCTTTGAGGAGCAAAGATCTTCAGAGGATCTCCAGTTTGAAACCAGATAAGCAACAAAAATCACCAAAGTGATTAAAAACTACAAAAAGATTGAAAGACATTTTCCATTTTTTCCCACTGCAGAGCAGAATATCAGAAAACCATCCAAGGAATCTGTAGGATACTCCAGATTAACCAAGTTTAAGGGTCAGAGGTCAGCCCTCTCCCCCTGTCGGAGTTCTTCAATATCCTCCTGGCATCAGTAGAGGCTGACTGGTTCTAGGAGAGCGGAGCGGAAAGGAAATCCGCTCTCCCAGAACCACTTTGAGATTTTGAGACTCTCCGTTCCTCCACAGAGTAATCTGTAACTTATTAACCCTTTCATATAACATTTGATTCTTGTATCTGATTGCCTTATTGTAAGATAAACATTTCCTTTCTGATCACATTTTAATTTTAAATACATAAAAGCTATGTATTTGTTGAGTATCCTTCATTTAATTTGAAGTTTCTGGTTCCTGACTGGATAAACAATGAAAGGTTTAAAAGAGTTTTAGTTAAACTCCCTCATGGAGTCACACCGTATGTTTGATTCAGCAGAGATATTTAAATGAACTAATGAATAACCCCTCCTTGAACCGCCACCTTAACGAGGGGTTTGAGTGCTCGAATGATCCTAGAGGCTATGTTGTCTGGGGGGGGGGGTGGAGCCTGAGCTTGTGCGGGAGGTCGAGAGATATCGACTAGAAATAGTCAGGCTCGCCTCCACGCACAGCGTGGGTTCTGGAACCTTCGGCCGCATGTTTTGGACACTCGGGTGAAGAGAGGGGCTGAGCTGTCCACTGATCACCACCTTGTGGTGAGTTGGATTCGCTGGAGGAGGAGAAAGCCAGACAGACTTGGCAGGCCCAAGCACATAGTGAGGGTCTGCTGGGAACATCTGGTGGAGCGCTTCGCCAGGGATGTATTCAACTCTCACCTCCGGGAGAGCTTTGACCAGATTACGAGGGATGTTGGAGACATAAAGTCCGAGTGGACCATGTTCTCCGCATCTGTTGTTGATGCTACCGCCCGTAGCTGCGGCCGTAAGGTCTGCGGTGCCTGTCGCGGCGGAAATCCCAGAACCTGGTGGTGGACACCAGCAATAAGGGATGCTGTCAAGCTGAAGAAGGAGTCCTATCAGCTGTGGTTGGCTTGTGGGACTCCTGAGGCGTGTTATGGAAATTTTTAGTGCCTTTCTTGATTTGCTCCTTGATACTCTACAGGAACTGACAAAAGTATTAGAACCCCTCTGTGTTGTTCCATTCTTCTCTTATATAGTCTTAGAGTAATGGTTTCTCAGCTTTCTCCTTGCACCTGTGTGAGATAATATGTATGCCACACTGTTAAGATTATGTCTGGGACCTCGCCTCTCTGGGTCTCATGAGAGTTACCTTGAAAACTGTTGTAGCTCATAAGGACAACCTTTGCTTTGTCTAGTCAGAATGATTTGGCAGCACTACTGAGCGCATCTCTCTTGCAAGATTCTAATAAAGCTGATTCTGAGTGACAATCATCGGTCTCTGTCTTGGTGAAAACTGATTTTTCTACAACAGGCGGCTGACGGGTACCGTGAGGCCAAGCGTGCCGCGGCCCGGGCGGTGGTAGTGGCAAAAACTCGGGCCTGAGAGGAGTTTGGTGAGGCCATGGTATGGAGAAGGACTATTGGTTGGCCTCGAAGCGATTCTTGCAAACCGTCTGGCTCCTCAGGAGGGGGAAGCAGTGCTTTGCCAACACTGTTTACAGTGGGGGTGGGGAGCTGCTGACCTCGACTGGGGACATTATCGGGCGGTGGAAGGAGTACTTCGAGGATCTCCTCAATCCTGCCATCACGCATTCCCTGGTGGAAACAGAGGCTGGGGACTCGGGGTTGGACTCTTTCATCACCCAGGCTGAAGTCACCGAGGTGGTTAAAAAGCTCCGCGGTGGCAAGGCTTCGGGGGTGGATGAGATACGCCCTGAGTACCTCAAGTCTCTGGATGTTGTGGGGCTGTCATGCTTGAGACGCCTCTTCCTCATTGCGTGGCGGTTGGGGAAAGTGCCTCTGGACTGGCAGACTGGGGTGGTGATCCCCCTTCATAAGAAGGGTAATCGGAGGGTGTGTTCCAACTACAGGGGGATCAGACTCCTCAGCCTCCCTGGTAAGACCTACGCCAGGGTATTGGAGATGAGAGTCCGGCCAATAGTCGAACCTCGGCTTCAGGAGGAGCAGTGTGGTTTTCGTCCCGGCCGTGGAACACTGGACCAGCTCTATACCCTCTACAGGGTACTCAAGGGTTCATGGGAGTTTTCCCAACTGGTAAACATGTGTTTTGTGGACCTGGAAAAAGCATTTGACTGTGTCCCTTGTGATGCCCTGTGGGGGGTG
The DNA here is from genome assembly GCA_036173005.1 of Crenichthys baileyi. Taxonomy (NCBI): domain Eukaryota; kingdom Metazoa; phylum Chordata; class Actinopteri; order Cyprinodontiformes; family Goodeidae; genus Crenichthys; species Crenichthys baileyi. Next base: position 119,565 of record JAHHUM010000633.1, read on the forward strand.
CTCCAGGAGTATGGAATCGGGGGCCCTTCATTAGGGGCCATCCGGTCTCTGTACAAGCGGAGCAGGAGTTTGGTTCGCATTGCCGGCACTAAGTCGGACCTGTTTCTTAAATCAAGATGGCGCCAACGATGGCAGCCTCGGAGCTTCGCTCTCTCTTTGTTTTTGTAGTTTTTGTGTTTATATGTTTTGACAGAAACTAAGAGCTTCCTGACAGAAACTAAGAGCTTCCGACAGAAACTAAGAGCTTCTGACAGAAACTAAGAGCTTCCAAACCCACGGTTCACACTGTTAAAAAGTGGACTGAGGATTCGAAGCAGATACTACAGGCCTGCTTTGAATGCACAGAGTGGACTGTTTTTGAAACCTCAGCCACTGATTTAAACAAACTAACTGATGTGGTGACATCATACATCAGTTTCTGTGAGGACATGTGTGTGCAGACCAAGACCTTCTGCACCTTTGGGAACAACAAACCATGGTTCACACCACACCTCAGGAATCTGCGCAGGGACAAGGAAGAAGCTCACAGCAGTGGAGATTGGGCGCGGTACAGGCAGGCCAGGAACAGACTAACAAAGGAGATCAAAGCAGCCAAGAGAAGCTACAGTGAGAAGCTGAAAAACAGCCTTTCTACTGGTGACACTTCGGCTGTATGGACTGGTCTGAGAAACCTGACTGCTACAGAAGCCCCCCACCCTTCCTGAACAAAGTCCTCGCCTGGCTAACCGTCTGAATGGCTTCTACTGCAGACATGACAAGAAGCCATTCAAAACCTCAAACCAACTCCTCCACATCCCATTCAGGAACAAGTTCGACCATAAAGCAACCAACCCCCTACCTTCAGATCCTCTGCCTGCACTAAAGATCTCTGAGGAAGATGTAAACAGGCTCTTTCAGCGCATGAAAACAAAGAAAGCTGGAGGACCTGATAACGTCTCCCCATCATGCCTGAAAATCTGTGCAAATCAACTCGCTCCAATCTTCACCCGGATCTTCAACAAGTCACTGGAGAAGTGTGAGGTCCCCCTCCTGCTTCAAACGATCCACCATCATCCCAGTGCCCAAGAAACCCACCATCCTAGGATTAAATGACTACAGGCCTGTAGCCCTGACGTCTGTGGTCATGAAATCCTTTGAGCGGCTGGTGTTGAAGCACCTGAAAGACATCACAGGCCCTCTACTGGACGCCCTGCAGTTTGCTTACCGAGCAAACAGGTCGGCAGGTGATGCTGTTAACTTAGGTCTACACTTCATCCTGCAACACCTCGACCGCCCAGGGACCTACGCCAGGATCCTGTTTGTAGACTTCAGCTCGCGCTTCAACACCATCATACCAGACATCCTCCACCAGAAGCTCACTCAGCTCAACGTCCCAGCCTCCACCTGTCAGTGGATCAACAGCTTCCTGACGGACCGACAGCAGCAGGTGAGACTGGGGAGCATCTTCTCCCGAACCAGATCAATAAGTACTGGTGCCCCCAGGGGTGTGTTCTATCCCCACTCCTCTTCTCCCTGTAACACAAATGACTGCACCTCAGCAGACTCGTCCGTGAAACTTCTGAAGTTTGCAGATGACACCACTGTCATTGGACTGATCCAGGACGGTGATGAGTCTGCATACAGACTGGAGGTGGATCGGCTGGTACACTGGTGTAGTCAGAACTGCCTGGAGCTAAACCCACTCAAGACTGTGGAGATGGTGGTGGACTTTCGGAAAACACCACCTCCATCCACCCCCCTCACCATCCTCAACAACACCGTGTCGGCTGTGGATCACTTCAGGTTCTTAGGAACCACCATCTCTGAGGACCTGAGATGGTCTTCACACATAGACACTGTTCGGAAGAAGGCTCAGCAGAGACTGTACTTCCTGAGGCAACTTAAGAAGTACAACCTTCCACAGGAGCTGCTGGTCATCTTCTACACTGCCATCATTCAGTCTGTCCTGTCTTCATCCATCTCAGTGTGGTTCGGTTCATCCACCAAACAGGACAGGTCCAGACTGCAACGAATAATCAGGACTGCAGAGAGAATCATCAGGGCTGACCTTCCCTCCATCCAGGACTTATACAGGTCTAGGGTCAGGAAAAGAGCTGCTAAAATCTCTGCAGACCCCACACACCCTGCACATAAACTGTTTAGAGTTCTGCCTTCAGGGCGACGCTACAGAGCGCTGTTCACTAAAACCAGCCGCCACAGAGACAGTTTCTTCCCTCAGGCTGTTTCTCTGTTGAACATTCAATAAAATACAAAACAACAGCATACAGTTGTTGCAAATGCACCTTTTTATTTATATATGTGTATATTGTACATTGTAAATATGTATATTCTGTAGTGCAAAAACAAAAACCAAAGAGCAAAGTGTACCGGAGTCAAATTCCTTGTTTGTATGTACAAACTTGGCAATAAAGCTGATTCTGATTCTGATTCTGATTCTGATTTCAGGGGCATCTTGGACTCCGGCAGGGCTGCCCTTTGTCACCGGTCCTGTTCATAACTTTTATGGACAGGATTTCTAGGTGCAGCCAAGGGCCGGAGGGGGTCTGGTTTGGGGACCAGTGGATTTCGTCTCTTCTTTTTGCAGATGATGTGGTCCTGCTGGCTCCCTCTAGCCAAGAACTACAGCATGTGCTGGGGCGGTTCGCAGCCTAGTGTGAAGCGGCTGGGATGAGGATCAGCTCGTCCAAGTCCGAGGCCATGGTTCTCGACCGGAAAAAGATGGCTTGTCCTCTTCAGGTTGGAGGGGAGTTCCTGCCTCAAGTGGAGGAGTTGAAGTATCTCGGGGTCTTGTTCACGAGTGAGGGAAGAATGGAGCGGGAGATCGTTGGACGGACCGGTGCGGCTGCCGCAGTAATGGGGGCGCTGCGCCGGTCCGTTGTGGTGAAGAAAGAGCTGAGCCGAAAAGCGAAGCTCTCGATTTACCGGTCGGTCTACGTTCCTACCCTCACCTATGGCCATGAACTTTGGGTCATGACCGAAAGAACGAGATCCCGGATACAAGCGGCTGAAATGAGCTTCCTCCGTAGGGTGGCCGGGCACTCCCTTAGAGATAGGGTGAGGAGCTCGCCATCCGGGAGGGGCTCGGAGTAGAGCCGCTGCTCCTCCACATTGAGAGGAGCCAGTTGAGGTGGCTCAGGCATCTATACCGGATGCCTTCTGGAAGCCTACCTCGGGAGGTGTTCCAGGCAGGAGGCCCAGGGGACAGCCCAGGACACGCTGGAGGGACTATGTCTCTCGGCTGGCCTGGGAACGCCTTGGGCTCCCCCCCGGATGAGCTGGAGGAGGTGTCTGGGGAGAGGGACGTCTGGGTGTCTCTGCTGAGTCTGCTGCCCCCGCGACCCGGTCCCGGATAAAGTGGAAGACAACGAGTACGAGTACAAGTACGGGTACGAGTACTAATGAATAAAACAAGAACGAAACACCTGTATGGAGCTAAATTGGGGACATAAAGTTTCTTCAAAAGAAAAAAATTTAAACCTGAAAAATAAAAGTTTGTTCAGAAGAAAAACATTTGAACCTGAAAAATTATTTTGAACCTGCCCCAAAAATATGTGAAACTGGAAAAAAAGTTATTCCCTCTACTTAGTCTGGCGGTTCTTTTACTTTATGTTGAGAGTACTGGAAATCTCCAACACGGACTTAAAATGCTGTGCAAATCTGCCAAGATTATATTTTCTCCTCTGAGATGCACGTCGTGTATTCACGTAAGCTGCTTCTATCGGTGAAGCATGTTATCTTTCAAAACCAATCACATATATATAGAATATCGATGATGTATTACAGATAATCCCGGTTCCCACGGTCCCTGAATGCAACAGTCATGATTCTGCACCCCGTGATTTGAGGCCCCGCCCCCCACGCCAAAACAGGGCCAAAAGTTTGAAGCCGAAAAAAAAAACTTGAATCTGAAAAGTAGTTTTGAACTTTTTTTTTTTCCAGTTTCACATCTGTTTTTTTTTCTCAGTCGCAAAACTTTTTTTTCCAGTTTTCACATTTTTTGGGGCAGGTTCAAAATAATGTTTCAGGTTCAAATGTTTTTTTTTGTTTGAACAAACTTTATGGCCCCAATTTAGCTCCATACACCTGCTGATGGCCACATGTTATTCCTGTGGTTCGGATCACCTGGAACATTGTAAGAACATTTGGATTATTCCAGGATAAATATGATCTGCTTTTCTAATAAAGTTGTAGATGGGTATATAAACCTGTCCCAGTTTGTGTTGAACTCTATCAACCAGTAAAAACCAGTACAGCGGTCCGTGAGAACCGTCACCAGACTTGATTTTCTTTTGGACTCAACAAAAACAATGAACAAAATAAGACAGATCACTCACCTGGGCCCGGTTCGCGTGTGAATAAAGTTGAAGTGTCGCTGAACCGGTAAGCAATCCAGAACTCGGATCGGATCGGATCTACAGAGATCTAAAGAGGTGTTGACGCTGCCGGTCAGAGCTCTGCTGAGATTCGTTGAAACTTTGTTGGTTTTAGTTTCAAGTTTAATGAAACATCAGGAACGAAACTGAGCTGCAATTCTAAACCTGTGGAACCAGTTTATGGCAGGCATAAAACTAATATTTCCTTACTTTGCTTTCTCATTGCAGAAATCGTAGCAAAACTTGCAAAAAGATCAATTTTGGTCGTTTTTATTTTCTAATAAATTTTTAGGACTTAGAATCGAAATTCCAAACAAATTCTACATAGAAAATCATTTGAAGATACGAAGTATACACCTTTAATACTTGATAAAAACGGAGTTTATGTAAAAACTACTCTTCCTGCTCCCTGGTGGGGTTCGGGTCCACTGGCCTGGGAGGACCTTCACCATGGAGCTCATTATTTATGGAAACACACCTGGAATCTGTTGGAGCTGCACATGAAGGCGCCATAAAAACAAGTAGAGGTTTTAATCCTTTTCACAACTCCAATCATATCCAGGCACTTCACAAGAAAAAGGTCCAGCTGGTTTCCATGAACATATAATCATGTTCTCTCAATGTTCTCAACAGAACCTCTGATGAGAAACCAGAAGATGTTCCCTTCTTTCATGTTCTGCGCTGGAATGATTTTGTTTTGGGCCAAATTCAGTGTAACAGATGAAGAACTTATTTTTACTCCATGTTGTCTGTGCTAATATTTCGTCTAAATGGACCGCAGACACTGAGAACATTCATGGGATTTAAAGAGGCCACAAAGAACATGAAGCTTCCTTCTATGCAGATGACATCACGTTTTATTTTAAACCAACATATTTCTTTGCTGTCAGTGTCAGGTTATAAATTTAGTGAGAAATTAATTTAAAAAATCATTTAAATTGGCAAATAATTTGTCTTTTGAATGAAAACATTTAAACATAGTAGCTAAATATTCTTAACTAGAACAGATGCATTTATAGAAATTCAGAAGGATTTGTGGTCTGGCACTCCCAGAACCTCCTACATGAGAAACTGGGTCAGCAAAGTTCTACTGTATGTTCTTTAATTCTTCTGCTTTGGTCTGTTTGATGACAGAACCAGAATCTTTTCAATAATCTTCTGTTTATTTTTAGATTGAAACAAGAATGAAAGAATAAAATCTTAGAATCCAGAAGCGAAAACATAAACTAACTGATTTAGAGAAGAACACAAGAAAACAGAAGAAATGTCCTTGATTCTGATATTTTTTATTATTTCATCCCAGTTAACACCAGAGCTTCCAGTTGAAGGCAAAGAAGCCTCCTTTCCTGCGGAAATTTTTGCGATGGGCTTTAATCAGCATAAGCCAGTCCTTGAGTAAAGATCTGGGCCTCAGAGAAGCAGGCGCTGGGTGCTGAGGGAGAGGAGGAGACGGGGCACCTGGCTGCTGCTGAGGCACCACTTTCTGCTGGACGTCTTGCATTAAGATTCATTTCTTCTTGTCGGCTTTCTGTGCAGACTTGGTGACCTTTCCCCCAGAGGGGGCCTTCTTCTCGACGGTCTTGATGACACCGACGGCCACCGTCTGCCTCATGTCGCGGACAGCAAAGCGACCTGGGGGGAGAAGATGGATCAAAGACAGGATACAGTCAGGAGATGTTTGCTGCCTCCATTGTCTAATTGATGAATGATGAATGGATGACCACTAGAGAGGTTCACTCACCCAGTGGGGGATACTGGGCGAAGCTCTCCACACACATGGGTTTCCCAGGCACCATAGTGATGATGGCGGCGTCTCCGGACTTCAGAGCCTTGGGGTTGTCTTCCAGCTTCTTACCGGAACGGCGGTCGATCTTCTCCTTGAGCTCACTGAACTTGCAGGCGATGTGAGCGGTGTGGCAGTCCAGAACGGGGGCGTAGCCCTGGGCGATCTGACCGGGGTGGTTCAGGATGATGACCTGCGCAGCGAGAGGAACGACATTTTGGATCAACATGTGGAACAGATGAGAGATCCTTCTGGGTCAGCAGTAAAGATGCAAAGACAGACTTTTTAAATGTGGAAATGAATACTAAGCTAACAGAGCAACAGTTAGCCCTGGAGGTTGCAAGGCTCAGTCTGGTTCTGTTGGAGCAAACCTTAGTTTCACAGGCAAAAGAAAATCCCTGAGCATGAAGTGGATTTAAGCATGAGGGGATGACATTGTGCACCAGACAAGTAAAGATCCATCAGACCTAATTAAAGACGGAGCCACAGTGCCGTTCACATTTATTGGCACCCCAGCAAAATGTGTCAACAGTCTTAAATACATTTATTTCTATCGCAGCAGCAGAATATCACACTGAAAATAAAGATCTCATGATGCCACTCAACAAGTTAGTGGAGTCTTTGGAAAAGAAACAGGCCCACAGCATCCTAGGTCCTCCACTGTACTTAACCGTGGGCATGAGGTGCTCTTCTACACACTGATCCTTAGGTTCACAGCAGACCCACCTGAAGTGTTGCTGAAAAGCTCAGTCTTGGTCTCATCTGAACAAAGAGGTCCAGTAAAAGTCTCAGAATAATTTATATTTGTGATTTTAGGACAGAAAAGGCATAAATGTTGCACTGCTTTGGCTGCAGCTGCAGGATGGAGGAATGGATGGATGGATGGGTGGACGTTCATAAATCTGCTCTGGTGTAGAAGCTCGTGTTTAGTGTCTGTGGCTCAGAGACATCAGAACATCAGTTTGTTTTGTCTGTGATTCAGGAATTTAAAGAACATGAACATATACAATAAAAATTGAAACTTTTTCATATCTTTTGACCATTTGTTAATGATTTGTTCAGCTCTGATTTGTCTGCGTCTGCAATGCTAAAGAATACGAGGTACAAGATTCTGCTTGGTGTTTGAGGAACACTCGTAAACAGATTTCAGTTCTGTGGCTCACCTGAGCGGTGAAGTTCTCTGCAGCCAGGGGTGGGTCGTTCTTGCTATCTCCGGCCACATTCCCACGGCGGATTTCCTTCACGGAAACGTTCTTGACGTTGAACCCGACATTGTCGCCGGGCAGAGCTTCAGGCAGAGATTCGTGGTGCATCTCCACGGACTTCACCTCAGTGGTCAGGTTGGGGGGAGCGAAGGTGACGACCATGCCGGGCTTCAGGATACCAGTCTCAACACGGCCAACGGGGACAGTTCCGATACCTGAGAGACAGAGAGAGGACAGTCACTGCAGGAACCTGACTGGACCAGGGTGGAACGGTGAGGATCTGGCACAGAGACTGCCTGGTTGGAAATTTGCTCTACCAGATCTACAGCCCTGGAGGTCCTGCTTCTGGGTGTTTTCTTCGGCTCTGCAGATCCTCTCAGGCTGAGTCAGCTTGTGTTGCAACGTTAGGCAGACATTCTTTGATCTTCCAGGACATGTTCTGGACTCTGACTGGGCCACACTGAGGGATTGAGGACCTGCTCCTGAAGCCGCTCCTTTGTTTCTTTTGGCAGTGTGCTTCGGCTTATCTGAGCATTAGAAGATCAACTGCCTGGAGCAGGTTATCTTGAAGAAACGCTGCATTTAGTTGTTTTTCTCCTACCCTGTATGCAGACTGGTCTCCCAGTAGCTGCTCTAAGAAAACAGCATGATGGCGCCAGCACCATGCTTCATAGTAGGGAGGGTGTAGGCCAGGTAATAAAGGTTCTATTTCGGTTTCAGAGCACAATCTGGCAATCTTAACGTTGGTTTCTGGCAAAATTCACACGGACTACCATTTCTGGTCCTAGGGGTCTGCTGAACGTTCCTCTGACTTCATTGCATGATTTCTCTGAGACTTTATGTAGAATCAAGTTCAGTCAACTGAATGTAACACAGCTGGACTAAGTTGCAGAAGCATCTAAAGGATGATCAGTGGAAACCGGATGAACCTAAACTCTGAGTGTCATAGCAAACAATGTGAATACTGATAAATGTTTAAAGGTTTTCCATAAACTTACAAAGATGGCTGAAAACATGAATTCATTTTGTCATCTGTGTTAATCTATAGAGAAAACTATTTTAAACGGGTTGTAGAAAAAGTCTATAAGGCAACAGACTGTGGAAAGACTGAGAGGGTGTGAAAATTTTCTGACACACACACACACACGCATAAATATATATATATATATCTATCTCACAGCTTCCACTCACCGCCGATCTTGTAGACGTCCTGCAGCGGCAGACGGAGGGGCTTGTCTGTGGGACGGCTGGGGGGCAAGATGGAGTCCAGGGCCTCCAGCAAGGTAACACCTGCAGCTCCGCCCTCCTTACGTTCAACCTTCCAACCTTTGAACCAGCTCATCTTTAAAGGAAGGAAGGACTTAGTTCATGTGATCACCGTGAAAAGGTGAACCAGCTTGTGTTGGAAAGTATCTGTGTGTCACCTTGTCGCTGGCCTCCAACATGTTGTCTCCGTGCCATCCAGAGATGGGGACGAAGGCCACGGTGGCAGGATTGTACCCAATCTTTTTGATGTAGGTGCTCACTTCCTTGGTGATCTCCTCGAATCTCTTCTGGCTGTAAGGGGGCTCGGTGGAGTCCATCTTGTTGACACCAACGATGAGCTGCTTCACACCCAGGGTGTAGGCCAACAGGGCGTGCTCACGGGTCTGGCCGTTCTTGGAGATACCAGCCTCAAACTCACCAACACCAGCAGCAACGATCAGGACAGCACAGTCAGCCTGGATAGTTAAGAAGATTTAGATGAAAATATTCTAAAAGCAGACCACAATATGTCAAGCCAGTGTGGCTGATTCTTACCTGGGAGGTGCCAGTGATCATGTTCTTGATGAAGTCCCTGTGTCCAGGAGCATCAATGATGGTCACGTAGTACTTGCTGGTCTCAAACTTCCACAGAGCAATGTCGATGGTGATACCACGCTCACGCTCGGCCTTCAGTTTGTCCAACACCCAGGCATACTTGAAGGAGCCTTTTCCCATCTGTGAGAACAGAAGTTCACTCATGATTTCTTACTGGAAAGGACATTTTCTGTGATGCAGACAATACATTTTCAAAACCTACTGGTAGCTATTTGGTTACCTATGTGCATCATGGAAAAACTGGTACATAAAACTGTTGATATTTTGATATTTTAACTGACCCTGATTAATGTAACAGTTCCTCCTTTGTTATAACTTCTTTGTCACTAAAACAAATGGTTTTTATCTTTTATGTCATTTTACCTGTTTTAGATTTTTTTATTCATACTATAAATTCTCTTTATTCTGATTGGATAGATTTGAATTGGACCTGTTGTGGGCCACAGTTCTGGATAAGCCAGAACTTTTATCTTCTGTCCAGCCCTGATAAGCCCTGGACAGAAGATAAAACGAATCTAAACACTGGAGTTAAATCAGTTGAGTCCAAACATTCAGCCACATGGGCCAAAACTGTCAGGTATTAAGTAATTATGGGTCACAAAATATCTTTTTAAAATGTTTTAATTCCAATCTTTCTTTAAAAAAACATTTAAATTTTCCCTGTAAGAAGCTGGATTTCTGTAGAGAAGGGAGCTGTAAATCATTAGGGATTTGAGACATAAAATCCAGCCGGTTTCCTTAGTTTAAAAGAAAAACCCTGAAAACAATATTTTAAATCTCAACTTTTTTCAATTTTATTTGTCTGGATTTGTTGTGTTTTTTTTCCTCAGCAACAGGATATGGGTCGCTCTTTCTTCTTCTTCTCTATTTAATTGAGTTTACTAAATGAGTGCACCAAAGTCTGCTCTTCAGTAAAAGTCACTAAATGCTTGAGTTTGTTTATTGTGGGCAAGGGCCGCACAAAATCACTTCGAGGGCTGCAAATGGCCCCCGGGCCACACTTTGGGCACCCCTGATTAAAACTGATTTATTTGTAACACAAAAACAAGAACAATGACTTCCTGATGTTACTTTAGAGACGGAGAAGAAAATAAGTTTTACTGTATTTTTGAGAGATGCCTACATTCATTTCCGAGTATTTTAAAATTAAAGACTAATGCATTAGTTAGATGAAACCTATTATTTTCATTCAATAAAGCTCCATATCTCTTAATTATATATTTTAAGAAAGCAAAATAGAGATTTTAAATTAATTTAACCTAATAAAATGTTAAAAGAGAAATATTTTTCATATTATGTTAAATTTTGAAGCAAAAAATAACAAATGCTGATTCAAAGACATTAGATTGTAGTTATAGTTTTTGGTGTGCTTTATTAATTAATTGGGAGGTTCTGGTAGTAGTTCAACTTGGATCATGTCCCATTCCACGTACCAGAGTTAGGCTGACTTTACGTCACATTTTTTGGATCGTCCTAAAATTAAAACTCATGTTAGGATAATTTTTGATGATTTAAATTTAAGAATTTACAACACCAGGATCAGGGAGGTGTGGTAAATACCGACATGCTGTTTAGTGGGGAAATAAATTCCTATACAGTGATTGTTTTGGTGGATGAGCTAAGCTAATTATGCAAAACCAATAGATTTTTATAGGTTTAAAAATCAGTAATAACTGATTTAAAAATGGTCAGTGGCAAAGGCATGAAAAAAATGAAATATATTCTGGTAATATTTTAATGAAACTTTTGGTTTTGAATTTTATCTTAAAGTTTATTCATGACAATAAAATTATTTAATGAACTTTTAAGTTTGTTTTTCAATGAAATTCAGATATTTAATTTATTCTCTAACTTCATATTTTTTTTTGAATTTTTTGTTTTATCACTCATCAGGAAAGCATTTAATTTTAATGTCTACCTGTCGTGTCTCAGTAACAGTTTCCTGTCCTTCCATCCAACGCCATGTCTGTCAGCTGTTATGTGAAACGTGATAAAGCCATACCAGTGACAGTTCACACTTTGAACACTAGGTGGCAGGTTTCACCACAGAATGGGAGTCCACACCGATAACAGAACCTAGTGCTGCAAGAACCAACCTCAGCGGCCTCCTTCTCGAACTTCTCGATGGTTCTTTTGTCGATTCCTCCGCACTTGTAGATCAGGTGGCCGGTGGTGGTGGACTTGCCGGAGTCGACATGGCCGATAACCACGATGTTGATGTGGATCTTTTCCTTTCCCATATTCTTTACCGGCTACAAACAGACGAGACGTCACGTCCCCAGCTTTAAACATGCTTTAAACTTCAGCCCAAAGATAACATGGCGGCCATTGCGGTTTACAACATTCGCGCTCCCCCGTTTAACCCTTTAAAACTAAATGCATTCAAGTATTTCAATGACTAATCACACGTTTAATAGGTGTATAAACTTTTAATGTTTTAAGAGGATCTGCGTGGAAAACTAGCTCTATTGACTTTAGATACATTTAACACCAGGACCGTGGATTAAGACGTGCTCGTTCACGACACCCAACGGTGCCGCTGAGTCACGCACCACGTGCTCGACCAGCGCCGGTCTCCAGCCTCCATGTTGCGCACCGCCGCCGCCATGTTGTCGTGTGATGTGAACGCGCACTGCTAAGCCTACTGACGCGTTCACGAGGGAAAAGGATTGATCTCAATTCGAGTTAAATATGATTTTTTTGAAGGCTTCACGATATCCTGACAGAAATCCCTTCATTCCTTCAAGAACTCAGCAGCCCCAGCCATCCCATAAAGCAGACCTTAAATCATGCAGTTTATTTAACACGGAGCAGATTTAAACTTCCATTTAACTTCATTTTCACTCCAGCATGCATTAAAATGTTGACATTCACCAACCTTAATCCAGCAGCCAAGAAGCCAGAGTCAGAGAGACAAAAAGGACCGAACCTGATCCGAGCAGAGGCTTTATACTGCAGACAGGGAGGGCTGTGCTGCTTCTTGGGACTAAAATGAGGGGGTGCCATTGGCTGGTCACTAGGATGACACGCACCTCACTGGACAGCATGTCATGAACAGCTGCAGCCTGTGCTCAGAGGCTAAAACTACCAACTGAAGGATGCAGACATGCCAATTACAATTTTTTCAGAAACATTTATTTATTAGTTACCAGCAGCTTTCTTTCCAATTAAGTTTGTGGCATTTTAACATTGAGATACAGTTCTAAACGATTTCCAACTCAAACTGAACTGAGAAGAGGCACCGTCTTTTGATTTAGGTGACAATAACACAGTTCTTTTTCCTGCGGAAACTTTTGCGATGGGTTTTAATCAGCATAAGCCAGTCCTTGAGTACAGAGCTGTGCCTCAGAGAAGATGACCCAGGGTGGTAAGAGTCGATGGGGGAGGGGGTGGCCCGCAGCTGCCGGCACACGTCTTGTTGGATGTCCTGCACGACCATTCATTTCTTCTTCTGGGCCTTCTCTGCAGCCTTTGTCGTCTTTCCGGAAACCTCCTTGGTGTCCACAGCCTTGATGACACCAACAGCCACGGTCTGCCTCATGTCACGCACAGCAAAGCGACCTGGAACACAGGTGAGCAGAAATTAGAAAAGCCTTAGACATACTGCTTCAAAATTAAAACAGTGCTTTAGATGATGCATTCAAGCAAAAACCTACCAAGGGGAGGGTAGCTGGAGAAGGGCTCCACCACCATGGGCTTCTGTGGGATCAGTTTCACAATGGCAGCATCTCCAGACTTGACAAACTTAGGGTTGTCCTCAAGCTTCTTGCCAGAACGACGGTCGATCTTCTCAATCAGCTCCTTGAACTTGCAGGCAATGTGAGCGGTGTGGCAGTCCAGCACAGGGGCGTAACCCTCGTTGATCTGACCTGGGTGGTTCAGGATGATGACCTGTGGACATGTTCAGAGTTAGAGATCCACCGAGTACAACTCAGACTTTTAGATGTTTGTCCGGGCTCATCTGGACCGACCTGAGCGTTGAAGCTGTCGGCAGCCTTGGGTGGGTCGTTCTTGCTGTCACCAGCAACGTATCCACGACGGATTTCCTTCACAGAGACGTTCTTGACGTTGAAGCCGACATTGTCACCAGGCACGGCTTCGGGCAGAGACTCGTGATGCATTTCAACAGACTTCACCTCAGTGGTCAGGTTGGGGGGAGCAAAGGTGACAACCATGCCAGGCTTCAGGACACCGGTCTCAACACGGCCGACGGGGACAGTTCCAATACCTAAAATGGAGATGTTTGAGCATCAAATACACTATAGTAAGGTCTAATTCTGCAACAATGACTGTACAGCCTTTCTTACCGCCAATTTTGTAGACGTCCTGCAGGGGCAGGCGGAGGGGCTTGTCTGTGGGACGAGAGGGTGGCAGGATGGCATCCAGGGCTTCCAGGAGGGTGGTTCCGCTGGCATTGCCCTCCTTGCGCTCAACCTTCCATCCTTTGAACCAGCCCATCTACAAACATGCAAGAAATTAGTTTTTTTTTCATGGCAACCCCCAAAAACCAACTCCCCAATCAGTCCGACAGTCTCACCTTGCTACTGGCCTCCAACATGTTGTCTCCGTGCCATCCAGAGATGGGGACGAATGCAACAGCGGCAGGGTTGTAGCCAATCTTCTTGATGTAGGTGCTCACTTCCTTTTGGATTTCCTCAAAACGGGCCTGGCTGTAAGGGGGCTCGGTGGAGTCCATCTTGTTGACACCAACGATTAGCTGCTTCACACCCAGGGTGAAAGCCAACAGGGCATGCTCACGGGTCTGGCCGTTCTTGGAGATACCAGCCTCAAACTCACCAACACCAGCAGCAACGATCAGGACAGCACAGTCAGCCTGGATAGTTAAGAAGATTTAGATGAAAATATTCTAAAAGCAGACCACAATATGTCAAGCCAGTGTGGCTGATTCTTACCTGGGAGGTGCCAGTGATCATGTTCTTGATGAAGTCCCTGTGTCCAGGAGCATCAATGATGGTCACGTAGTACTTGCTGGTCTCAAACTTCCACAGAGCAATGTCGATGGTGATACCACGCTCACGCTCGGCCTTCAGTTTGTCCAACACCCAGGCATACTTGAAGGAGCCTTTTCCCATCTGTGAGAACAGAAGTTCACTCATGATTTCTTACTGGAAAGGACATTTTCTGTGATGCAGACAATACATTTTCAAAACCTACTGGTAGTCATTTGGTTACCTATGTGCATCATGAAAAATGGGCACATAAAACTGTTGATATTTTGAATATTTCATTTAACTGTGACGCTGATTAATGTAACAATTCCTCTTTTGTTATAACTTGTCACTAAAACAAATGGTTTAGACATTGTCATTTCAGCCGTTTTTACAGGGGAAAGAAAATGCCAATGACTTCAGAAGACTTAACAGATAAACCAGGCATTTATTACATCCATATTCCTAAACTCCATAAAGTGTCACAGTAAATCCTGTTGAAGTGGCAGTCACCATGCACAAAAACAATGCAATTGCATCTCTATTCATATGGGATCTGAATGTGACCGTGTCACGTTTCTAAACATAAATGTAATGCATTTTAAATGATTTCTGCATGCCAGTAATTTATTTTAAAGCAGTAGGTTAAGCTTTCCAAACATGTTGCTTAACAGTCAATGAAAATTGACAAATTAAAAATAAACTGTTAATTTATTCTAAAGGACTTTAGTTAAAATTAAAGCTCCAAATCCCAACTGTCGTGTTTAAGGGGTTGCGGCCTACTCTGGATAATATGCAGCGTCACCACTAGCCGTTCCCGCCGGCAGGCCCCACCCCGCGTGCGCGTACACAGATACAGCTACACCCGCGTGCCGGGCAGCTGGGCATGTCGACGCCGCCATCTTGGACAGGGCCAAAACTGCTTATAAAGTTGTGTAAAAAGAAAATAAAAACCGCTTCATCACCTCAGCGGCCTCCTTCTCGAACTTCTCGATGGTTCTCTTGTCGATTCCTCCGCACTTGTAGATCAGGTGGCCGGTGGAGGTGGACTTGCCGGAGTCGACATGGCCAATGACCACGATGTTGATGTGGATCTTTTCCTTTCCCATTGTCTTAGTTTCTGTTTCAGGAGAGAATTCAAAATAGACAATTCAGTTTTAAACTTCCGATAAGGAAGCTAACAGCTAAAACAGCCAAAATGGAGGCGTTGGTTGATGTAAAACAGGCCTAAGCCGGCTTTAGTCGGTCAAATCTAGGGTAGGTTCT
>JAHHUM010000633.1:140000-224918 GCA_036173005.1 Crenichthys baileyi
TCAGCAGGAAAAGAACAATAAGTCGTGTTTAGGTGGGTGAGGCAGGTCTGATGTAGATCTTATTGTGGTGAAACACAGACTTGTGAATGTATTGAACTGGGAAAGCTTTTATTAATTTCAGATAGGCAAGGCTGTCAGAACCTGGAGAAAAACTGACACCAATAAAAAAACATGTTGAGGTCCAGAAAGGTGGAGCAGGAATCTGGGCAGGGAGAGAGTGGAAACACACCAGCAGAGTGGAAGAGCACGTTTTCATGGCCACCGTGCAGCCCGGCATGCAAAGATCTCACAACCTTTGCTCCCACATCTCAGATAAATCACCACTTTCAGGTCATTGATTAGACCTGAGGAGATGTGAGCATGCGTTATATGATATTAACAATTAGTTGTTGCTTTCAAATGCAGATTTAGGCTTATTTTGCCAGGATCATAAACTCACTGGCTCACATTTATTGAGTTATGAACAAAAGAAACAAACCAAAATCATGTTGATATTTTACTTTAACTCAACAACATCACAAATATGTCTAATATTTACATTGATTTCTGCCTGTTTTTCAGTTATTTCACTCCAAACTACATGTGGAAGGGGTCCCCAGGTCCGTGGCAGTTCTTCATCATGTAGAGCAAGGTGTGTTCATCGATTAAAGCTCTGCTGCTGAGGAGGACAGTCAGTCTGTTGATCAGAGCCAGGAGCAGCAGCTGTGCTCCTGTTGCAGCACCGCAGAGAGGAGGAGGTGTTACAGTGTGTCAAACGCAGAATCGACGAGCCGACCAGCAGCCAGATCCTGGCAGCACGTCAAGCATGAGTCATGGTGAACGGTTGTCATGGTAACGGGCTGAATAGTCAGACCCATCCAGTCCTGCATTTCAGATTGCAACACCTCACAGTAAAACGTTTCCAGTTAAACCAAACAATGTTGCCGTCTCTTCTGGGGATTGGACGGGCCTGCAACTGTACCCTCCTCTTCCTCAGCCATGCCTTTGGAGCCATGGGAAAAATGTGGTTTTCCATTGTCTTGTCGAAAAATGAACAGACAGCAAATGTTGCTCTAATATCTCTGCTGGACCTTTCTACCTTTATGCTGCCACCACAGAGGTGAGCAAAGCCAAGGGCACTGAAACAAGCCCAACACCTCCATACAATCACAGATCCTGGCTGCAGGGACTGATTGACACCAAGGTGGATCCTCCTTTTGCTCCACTTCTTCCAACAAAGATCTGGGATACTGACCCATCTGACCATGATTCCGGTTCCCTCTGTGGGATGGTCCATCCCACCTCCTAACCCAGAGAGATCCTGTATATACCAACACCAGAGTGGCACTCACAGGGAGGCAGGCAGGCACGCAGACAGACAGACAGGTAGACAGGCAGGCAGGCAGACAGATAGACAGTTTGGATCTTATGCTTGGAAACAGCAGTAGCTGGTTATTTGTGTGGGTGCAGAAAAAATAGGTAGATTCTGATCGCTGCCAGCGTTCAGAAAACCCAACTTCATTAATTTGCATGCATGGAGTGGAGGGTAACTCAGTCTGAACTGCAGCGTCAGCACACTGCATGGTAACATGGTCAGAGCTGCAGGGGGGACAGTTAATGCAAATAAAGGACATTTGCAACACACCATGGAGCTATTTATCCTGTTATTGTGCTCCTCCAGACTCATCTCACACTTTTAAATGTCAAGGCTGTGATCTGCATTTGTTTGCTATATGTGTGCTATTGTAAGATTGCCCTGAGTTTTAGCCCTCATTCTGGTCGGTATCGCCTGAATGCCTTAAATGTGTCGATCAAATTGACTGCAAAAAGAGGATTATGGTGCTGATGTTTTACCTCTACTTGCCTTTCAGAGCCTAATTCTCATTTTTATTTAATTAGATTTGATTATAAGAAAATGTAAAAAAATTGAAAGAAAGAAAAAAAGAAAAAAAATTGAATTATAACCCAAAAACATGCTGTAATGAATAATCCATGATACTCAGTCACAACTACATCTAGACTCAAATTTCTACAATTCTTCATTTATCAGATCCTAGAAACTTAAAATAAAACACAACACAGAAAAAGAACATAAAAATCAAGGCAATAAAATATATTATTTGTTAAATTAATGTCTATTTTTGGTTTGTTGCCTGTATCATTTTGAATTAGATAAAATAATTTAATATTTTATTTGATCCATTTTTATCTTTAGAAAAGTTTTTTTTCCTCTTAAACCTTTCTATCTGGGAATTTTTTTATTTTGAGCAAATTGACTGAAATATTTAAACGTTGTCATCATAAGTCAGTAAAAAAACGTTGATCTTTTTTAAACTAATTAGACGTCTGACTTTAACACTGGGAGTTTTAATTTGTCCCATTTAAAGAACAAATAGAGATCATGAGGCTTAAACGTTGAAATTAGTAGAGTCAGACTGGAGAGTAATAAAATGTTCACATGTAAAAGTTGTCAGGCAGACATAATTAAATTTATCAAGCAGTAACATATGTTTGGTTTCTACCTGTTGGATTCTGGGGCGGGTCCAGTCGAATAGCAGAACCTATTATTTTTCAACATTTTGTATCTTAATTTCAACAGTGCTGGAAAATCCTAGAAAACATGAGGAACCAAGGGTCCAGTCACACCACAGTCTCTCCAACACAGGAGCAGATAAAACCTGAGATTACAAATTATCCCAGTCAATTTGTGTGAAAGCTCAGTCTCTACAGATATGGGGATATTTATCTGACATGGAAAATGTGTCACAGGTTTTAATGCAGATTATAGGGAAACATCCCAGTTTGACTTTGCTCCAGTTACTTTGGAGGAAGAACAAAGATGAAAACATTTTAAAGCAAACTTTATCAGTACTGTGAATGTTATCAACACTGATTCTTATTTTGATTAAAAATACTTCAATAAAGTTCAATAAAAGCGGTTGTTAATTGATAAATGAATTTATTATTTAATTAATCTATAAAGCAGATTAAGGAGTCTAAAGTGAAACATTTCCGATAGAAGTCCTCAGTGACACATGCTAGGAACTGCGTGGTAGGTACGACATTATTTTATGTTACACCGCTCTGTGCTCCGCTGACATCATCAACATCCGGGTGACTCCGTGAGGGCAGCGTCTGATGCAAGGTCCGACGGTTGAACTGACACAGTCAGAACCTGGTCGTGATCAAAGGTTTTACTTCCCGCGCTGCCAGTCCGACAGCAGCCATTACACAAAATACACGAATCTAACTAAAAAGAAACGAAATAAATACAGGAAGAGAAAGAAAATGTCCATAAATCTGGCTGCTGAGTGTTTCACATTCCGGTTTCCTCTTTAAAAGTTTAAACTTTAAATGTTTGATTTCAGGTTTGAAACCAACTTTGTTGCTGTTGTTGTTCATAGGAGGTCATATTCCCTGTAAAGAAATCCCAGAAGGTTTTCTGAAGGCCCTGAAAGGAACATCTGACCTGTTGGTTCAAAGCTGGAACCACAGAAGGATCAGGAGGTGACATTTTAAATAATATTTGGTAAATTATTCAACCAAATGTTTCCTTTTTGAAGAAGATGGAAGCGTTTTAGGGTTTAATGTTCCACCTTTAACCCATGACTTCATCTGTGATTAAAGAAATCCTATCAGGAGCGATGACTCAGTAACACAGAGGAGGTTCCTAAATTCAGACGCTAAAAGGCCCGTTGATCCTGGATTACAGGGGTTGGACAATGAAACTGAAACACCTGGTTTTAGACCACAATAATTTATTAGTATGGTGTAGGGCCTCCTTTTGCGGCCAATACAGCGTCAATTCGTCTTGGGAATGACATATACAAGTCCTGCACAGTGGTCAGAGGGATTTTAAGCCATTCTTCTTGCAGGATAGTGGCCAGGTCACTACGTGATACTGGTGGAGGAAAACGTTTCCTGACTCGCTCCTCCAAAACACCCCAAGTGGCTCAATAATATTTAGATCTGGTGACTGTGGCAGGCCATGGGAGATGTTCAACTTCACTTTCATGTTCATCAAACCAATCTTTCACCAGTCTTGCTGTGTGTATTGGTGCATTGTCATCCTGATACACGGCACCGCCTTCAGGATACAATGTTTGAACCATTGGATGCACATGGTCCTCAAGATGGTTTTGGTAGTCCTTGGCAGTGACGCGCCCATCTAGCACAAGTATTGGGCCAAGGGAATGCCATGATATGGCAGCCCAAACCATCACTGATCCACCCCCATGCTTCACTCTGGGCATGCAACAGTCTGGGTGGTACGCTTCTTTGGGCTTCTCCACACCGTAACTCTCCGCGGATGTGGGAAAACAGTAAAGGTGGACTCATCAGAGAACAATACATGTTTCACATTGTCCACACGCCCAAGATTTGCGCTCCTTGCACCATTGAAACCGACGTTTGGCATTGGCATGAGTGACCAAGTTTGGCTATAGCAGCCCGCGTGTATATTGACCCTGTGGAGCTCCCGACGGACAGTTCTGGTGGAAATAGGAGAGTTGAGGTGCACATTTAATTCTGCCGTGATTTGGGCAGCCGTGGTTTTATGTTTTTTGGATACAATCCGGGTTATCACCCGAACATCCCTTTCAGACAGCTTCCTCTTGCGTCCACAGTTAATCCTGTTGGATGTGGTTCGTCCTTCTTGGTGGTATGCTGACATTACCCTGGATACCGTGGCTCTTGATACATCACAAAGACTTGCTGTCTTGGTCACAGATGCGCCAGCAAGACGTGCACCAACAATTTGTCCTCTTTTGAACTCTGGTATGTCACCCATAATGTTGTGTGCATTTCAATATTTTGAGCAAAACTGTGCTCTTACCCTGCTAATTGAACCTTCACATTCTGCTCTTACTGGTGCAATGTGCAATCAATGAAGACTGGCTACCAGGCTGGTCCAATTTAGCCATGAAACCTCCCACACTAAAATGACAGGTGTTTCAGTTTCATTGTCTAACCCCTGTATGTATACCTTTATTAAGAAAAAAAATGATCTCCAAACTCACTTACATTTTTTCTGCTGCAACCTTTTCAAGAAGATGACATGGATCAAACATTTTCAAAAAACATTTGGATTAAAATGTAATTCATCTTCAAAATACTGATGTAGTAGTGAAGAATTTAGGCTTAATTTTATATTATTGCAGCTTTTTTAAAACTTAACCAAACATTTAAAGGAGATCAATGAACTACTTTGTCAGTTATTCATTTGGAATCTGAAATATTTCTGGTTTATTTGAAAATCTTGAGCCGTCCTACACGGCTTGTTTGTGCTCTCTGTTCCTCATGCGCCTAAAGCTGCCTGTTTTATCAGGTATTACTGAATGGTTTCTGATATTAGTTTGGAAAAAAGAAGGCATGTGAGGGGACAGCAGCGATTTGGCACCCATCAACATTTCTTTAGACATTTTCCAGGAGAATCTAAAATTACTTTAATATTAGTTTTCTATGATTGACACTGCCTCGGCTAATTGGTAAAATATGTATTTAAGAAATTAAGTAAAAAATATTTTTACAAGCTTCGAATAACAATTAATATATAAATCTGCACAAATAACACATAATACTAATAAATAATAATTAGTGTTATTATGCCCTGACTCATGTTTAAATAACAGAAATGGCTTTTTGTTGTATTTCGCCATTTAGTGGTTGTTGAGAGTAACTTCCCACAGAAGCTTTGAGGGGCGAGGCCATCCATTACGAACTCCACATTTATTTTTGGAACAAGCTGATTTGCACGTTTACCCTCAGAAATCTGCAGACTGTATGCATTAATAACACAAATGGGCCATAATTAGTCAACTGGGTCTGTTTCTGAAGCTAAAAGTCTGAATAAGAGTTCATAAAGCACAGCAAACTGTTTAATTCTGATTGTAAAAGTTTGAAGGTACAGACATTTCAAAGAGCTGCCTATTCCTCTGACATTCAGAGAAAGAGAACATTTCTAGATATGACAGAGACCAATGAAGAGTCCAGACACCAATTATAGAATTTCAGCTGATCTTCAGCAATTTAATCTTATTTTTCAAATCCCAACTTTTCAAAAAAAGAATCTGTATTTTACATATTTTCAAATCACAGAAAAGGTACATTTTACCTCCATTTCTAAACATCATCGTGCAACTTAAAGAAATAAGAATATTTTTATATCGTAAAAATTGTAATTAAAGAAATAAAAAAAACAGAACAAAGCGAACATGAAAACATCAAATTCATCCTGAACACTGTCACTTTTATTAAATGTCAGTCAGTCATTTTCTATATCCGCTTCATCCATAGTGGGTCGTGGGGAGCTGGTGCCTATCTCCAGCAGTCTATGGGCGGGAGGCGGGGTTCGCCCTGGACAGGTCGCCAGTCCATCGCAGGGCAACACACAAACAACCACACACACACTCATTCACACATCTAAGGGCAATTTAGAGTGACCAATTAACCTAACAGGCATGTCTTTGGACTGTGGGAAGAAGCTGGAGTACCCAGAGAGAACCCACGCATGCATGGGGAGAACGTGCAAACTCCATGCAGAAAGTCCCCTGGAATCGAAACCAGGAATCGAACCCAGGACCTTCTTGCTGCAAGGCAACAGCGCTACCCACTGCTCCACCGTGCAGCTTTTATTAAATGTGTTACAGTCTAAAGTGCGTCCAGTCTAAGAGATGCTGAAACCCATCAGCTGTAGAAAAAAAGTTGCACGTGATAGTGTCTCTCAGAGGACATCTGGTGGAAAGTGCTTTATTTGGTCATTTTAAAACAGGACGTGAGGACATTAATGTCACTTTAAACTCCTGTTTGTCCTTACATTTGGTCAAACTGAAGACTGAAAACTTCATGTACCTTCTCCTTCAAGAAGATTGCACATGTGGTTTAGTTTTGGTCTCACCTCAATAATACTAAACTTTAAGTCAGCTGTTCCCAAGCAGCTTATGTTCAACGTTTGGCCTTAAATCATTGAAAAAAAGCACCATTTTCTTTTATATTTGATGAAGTCTGACTGAAACATCATCTGAAAGTGCAAAGACTGAATTATTGGATTTTATTGATGTAACAAACTAAAGGCTGACTGTGGAACAAATGCCATTTACAGGTTTTATTCTTCTCAGTCGCTTTATAATATTTAAAAAAATACAACTGCATTTGTATTTGGTAACTCGATCCGTTTGTTTTAATGAGAAATTCTGAAAGCCAGAATTGTTGTTAAGATGCCTGTTATAAGGTCATGTCAGGCCTAACCTCTGGGGAGCAAATGCTGATAAAACCTGACCTCTTTCTATACTAATAATTTAGAATAAATGAACCAGAACCAAGGAGGGCAGGAGGACGAGACAAGCAGGAGAAACCCAATTTCATAAACATATTTGATGCCAAATGAATATTTCAGTTGGGCACTAGACTGAAGTCCAAAAACAAACTCTGGAAAACCTTTAGAATGCCTGGAGAGCTGCTGAGCAAGACCTCCTTGAATGATTACAGGAACATCTGGATCATTAGGAGGAAAAATGTCAGACATCAGAGGTGAATTAAGAGTTTTCGAATAATGTAAACGTTTCCTGAGAAAACATGTAATAAACTGTAGAAACAGATGCAGCAAAACATGAAATAAACGTTTGTCTGTTTCCAGTAATGGAAATGTTGATCCTAAAACCAACTCCCTAAAACCAAATTAATCTTCTGCTTCTTTCCCATGTTGGCTTGTTCTCCTTGGTTTTACTTCAACATGGACCTACTGCTCTTCCTCTCAGGTACATCTCTCCTCCTCCTCCTCTTCCACGACGGCCCACGACTGGATCTCCCCGCTTCCGAATATCGTGTAGATGACAGCCCCACCGATGTTGATCCCGGCAGCGACCCAGAAGACCTTCCTCCAGCCTGCCAGGGTGTGCTGTAGATCAGAGGTCAAGGTTTAAACGTTGGTCTTCACAGAAATTACTGCAGAGACCTCACAAGAGTTAAAATAGGACACATAGCTAAGGATATTACGCCATATAAATGAATTGTTTTTCCACGCTTGTCATCAGATGTTTCAGATGTGTCAAAATGAAGGTAATAAAATCATTTTTTGTTCTTGTTTTCATGAAAGAAATCTGAACAACTGAAATCCAGAACTTTTAAACCTTTAAGTTCACATGATTGTGTCGCCTACTGACCCAGACTGAGAGACCGTTTCTATGTCCAGGTAACCTCTGCAGATGTTCCGGGTTATTAGCTGATTAGGGTCGGATTCCAGGAGTTTCCAGTATTCTAATGTTCTGAGACTCTGAATTTTGGGTTTTCATTCTCTGTCAGCCAGAATCATCAAAATTACAAGAAATAAAGGCTTGAAATACTTCACTCTATGTGTGATGAAACTATTGTATATTAGTTACACTTTCTGGAGTGAAGGACAAAAATATAACCTTTTCACCAAATTCTAAGTTTTGAGAATGTTCGATTTCTCAATAAAACCAACAGAAACGTCCGCAGAGGAAAATCAAACTGAACTTTTAGAGCAGAACAATGATAAATAAAACCGGATGGGAAAGAAAAGCTCTGCATCATGACTTCTTAGAGACTCACATCTTCTGTAAAGTATCCCGTCACGATCGGTGCTATGACACCCGGGATTGTCCCGAACGTGTTGGTGATTCCCAGAAGGAATCCTGCGTACCTGCCGGGAACAGAAACATGGAAAAATATGTAGATAAAAATAAAGTTTTCCTCCCTATCTCTGTGTTGCCTTCTAGCTGCATTTGCTCATGAATTAATATACTTTTAACATAAAATGAATCCAGACCTTAAGTAATAACTTCCACATGAGATCAAATATCAAAATACTTCTAGATACATGTTTATTTATTTAATGTATGCATTTCCAACTGTAATTAAAGGATCATATTCCTTCATATATGCATATTTTTTAATGACAACACCTCTGTCCCTGAAATTGTTAAGTTGGCTGCAAATTTTTTTTAGTGGACACCCACTGAGGAGCGATATCGATCTGGTTGATGAAGACTCCGGCGGAGCTGGTCCCTCCTAAGCTGGTGGAGAGCGTGAGGAAGGTGACGATGAGGATGTGGCTGCATCCAGAGTAGCAGACGGCAGTGAGGAAAACCGCCGGCAGCAGCAAGCCTGCAGAGAGACAAGACAGATGTTAAAGGAGAAAAACGATGTCTGCGTCTGAGAACCTCCTGGTACCTCAGAAAAAGGTCTGAAGGCCGAAAGTCAATCAAATTTGCAGCTCATAAATAACTCAGCCTCTTCATCTTTTTCCGTTAAAACTTCAGCTTCATATTAGGATGCGTTCACTGAAACACAGAAACTCGGAAACCTTTTGTTCTTGTTTGTCTTATATTCTGAGTTATCTTCCATGTGTCAGCCCATGGGTTTAGGTATTTTTTTAAAAAGCTTCATTTAGGTTTTATTTGCTTCTTTTAGTATTTATTTCTGTTGTTTTTTTCATATTTACTTTGACCCCTTTTAATCTTCTCTCCCAGTAAATTGAATTCAATATTTCAGATTTTTCATCTTATTTCTCAGTCTGATTCCTGATGTCTGTAAACTCCCATCACATCCAAACCCATCATTGATATTTATCTGGGCTTAGTTTCAAAAATACTTCATAATTCAGCCAGAGGCAGCGACAGACAAAGTTTAATATTTACCGTGCACAAAAAATTAAATCTTAATATTCAGAAGATATCCATACCAGAGATGGAAACTCGAGGTTGAGACTTGGACTTGAGCCGCACTGAAGGTGCAAAAATAAGACTTCAGGCTCGACTTAGACTCGAGCCCTAAAGACTTGAGTCTTGATTTGGACTCATGGTCTGAGACTTGAGTCCTGGTTCCAGTTTTAATCTCCTGTAATGAAGAGTGAAAGGAAGCTGGTCTGTGAGCTCCAGACTGTTAACTGTGAAAGGATGAGTTGATTATTACCCATGTTGCTGGATTATTATGGGATGTAAATGGCTCCTAACAGCCAGTTCATGTTAGCTGTAGCTTCATAATAATGACCACATGGATGTCTACATGAATATGGATCATTTAGGAACAAAATAAATGTAACTGACCTCCGATCTTCTCTCACTGATAAGCTAGCTGCTTGATCAATTTCTAAATAATATAAATCGTAAAGTATATGTTTAATTACTAAAACATAACTGTTAATAAATATTAAAAGACTAGAAGATAATTACTGAATGTTTATGAAATAATTTAGGCCTAAAGTCAAACAGGTTTAGATTCTTGGGCAGAGGTCACCTGGAGGTTGGGGATTTAACTGACTTGAAAAAATAACTTGTGAACATCTCTGATCCATACTCTGGACTTCTGGTTTATGTCCCTTTCAGGTCGGCCAGTCATTTTATTTATTTGATTTATTTACCAGAAACATTTGCTTCAACTGGACTTTGTTTAGGCCATATTGCTTGCTCATATTTAGAATAAACGGATGTTAGAAATGGGTTTTGTTTTTTTCAGTCTTGTTGGATCCAAGTTCAGTGCAAACAAATGTTATTAAAATAGTAACATTTATTTTTAAATCACACTAAAATGTCCTTCTTATATTTTGTCAAAATAAATATTAGACTTTTCTACCAGGTTTCGACATCAGTAGCTGTTATTCACATATATTTATTTTCCCTTATTTGAGTAAAATGGTAACTTTAAATGTTTGTAGGCAAATGTAAACATCAGCAGCCATCTTCATGTATAGTTAAGACCTTAATTATTCATACCCCTGGCAGATTTAGGTTTAAAGTCGTCGTAATTTCAACAACATGTCTCTCCTCACTGGAAATAATGTTAATGTTTTTTTCAAGCCAGAGTCGGGGCTTGAATCTATGGAGGGAGCTAAAAATTAGGGTTATGGCAAGGAGGCCTTCCAGACTCAAAGACTTGGAGCTCATCATTAAACACGAATAATCAAATTATCAGAGGAAACATGCAGCACGATTGCTGTAATGACAATAAAGATTATTCCACTTATCATTTTAACAATGTCATTTTTAAATAAAATGTGAATAAAACATTTACATCATTTTTTAAATCTAAATTGTTCCTCCTTACATTTTTTATGATCTTTTAAGAGATGCTTCCCTCATGTTCTGTTGGCTGAAGGAAAAAAAACTTTAAATCTACACCTAACGGGGGAATGAATAATTTAGTAAATGATTTCTCCAAAACCTCTTGTTATTTTCAACCACATTTTGACATTAATACCCATCTCCATGCATCACTCCCATGCTGTGATGCAGACAAGGCTTTTGTCTGAGGTGTGGAGAGATTTCTAGACCGAGTCTAAATGGAGGGCAAAGCCTTATTTTCTTTGTCTTTGGCTAAGAGGCTCCCACACCTGTGAAGGTGAAGATCTTGCGGACATTGGTGATGCTGAACACCTTCTTCCCGATGAGCCAATCAGCAGCCACTCCAGACAGCAGTGAGGCAGGTAAGCTGCCAAGGTACGGCAGTGCGGACAGGAAGCTGTTCTGAGAGATACAGGTTATTGATTTATTGATGGAAAACACAGGTTGTTTAATACAAAAACAGAATAGTTCAAACCTTTATAAAGTAACTAAAGAAATGTTTAAAACGTATAGCCTTTTAAAAAAAATACCTTTTTAATACAAGTAAAAAGATATTTTTTTAAAATAAATTTTTCCACCCTCAGAAAAAATAAAACCACCCAATCAATTTTTTTTTTAAAAATTCCCCCACAGCAAATACACACTCAAAACCAGAAAAAAATTTTACCAGCGTATCATTATTAATAAACTCTAAACCAAAAACCCCCCCCCTTTAAACCCATTTTAAAAAAAAAAAAAAAAAAAAAAAAAAAAAAAGGGAAAAAACCTCAAAAAAACTCTATAGATCCTCCCACCTAGATTGAAATATTTCACCCTTTATTTCTTGTACCCTTTAATGTTCGGTCACAAGAATAAAACCCCCAAAAATTTTAAATCTCAAACATCAAATATTACATCTAAACAAAAAAAAAATGATTTTTTTAAAAACCAGAGGGCTTCTAAAACATTATTTTCCATTTCTATTTCACTCAACACGGGGTCTGGGCCCCTTTTGCTTTAAATTTAAATTTGCATAAGTACGGCAGGGCCCATAGAGGAGATCAGCCTGGGGTTCTCCCCCTGAGGTTTTCCCCGGAAGCCCAGGATGTTTTGATAGAAAGCTTCCCGGTCATTGCTTTTTGGTTTTCTGGTGTATCCCCATCTTTTTGTGACCCCACAGAAAAACCCCCCATGTTTTCTCTGTGGGGTTCCTGGTCACCCCCTTTTGGTTCTTTCCCATTTTGGTGGGTCAGAAACCAAGCCCTCTCAAAAAGGGAAATCAGACTCCAAAAAGCTGTTCAGCAAAAGGGGGAAGCTAAAAGTGCTCTAAAAATTCCGGGTGGGGGGGACTAAATTCACTGGGGTTTCAGAAAACCCATTTGGCCCAGAACCAGCAGAGGGCATGGTACCTCAGACCCATCACTTACGTGGTACCTTCACACTGGATTTTAAAGGCCCAACTGGATTCTGGACCTCTCCACTTTTCCCCCCAACTCTGGAACCTTCTCCCCCAAATAAAAATTTAAAAAAGGGTTATTTTCATCTAAGGAGGGGCCCCTTTGCCCACTGAGCAACGATCCGGTTCTGATTCTCCTCAGCCCAGGTACAATGCTTCTAGCAGGACCCATCTGTGTGTAGTGGTTCTGGATGCACTGACTCCAGCCGCAGTCCACTCCTTGTGAAGTTCCCACAAAGTCTTGAATGGATTCTGCTTGACAGTCCTTTCAAGGCTGCGATTCACCCTGTTGCAGGCACACCTTTTCCTGCCCCCTTTTTCCCCTTCCCCTAAATTTTATGAGTATGGGTATTTGTTTTTTACCCAAAATACTAATTTTTGAACTAAAAAGTTGGGGGTTTTTTTTCTTTTAACAATAAACACAAAAACAAGAAATAAGGATTTTGCTCTATGTGGGTTGAATCTATATCAGTTTCACTTTCTGAAAAGAGGCACAAGAAATATTAGTACATGGAATTTTTTATGTCTTCCTACTCTCAGCAGCAAGCAGGGGGCGCCCACATACCGCTCATATGGCCCATACCAAAACCAATGATTAGCTTCAAGGTATGCACACAGGTTGTTGGAGCTTTATTTTTATATTTTCCCCCCTAACCGATTTTTTTTCTAGCTGAATCCTACAGGATAAATGTTACAGGTGGATAAAAACTGACATTGTTTATCATGGCACATCAAAAAACGTTGATTTTGAAATTCACTGTAAAATCTAATTTAACTGCTTTTTTTTTACTCGTCCGTCTCTGTAAGAAAAACCCTGAATGACCTCAGTGAAGGTCATAAGGAAGCAGCAGAAGCTCACCGACTTCAGGTCAAAGTGCAGGATGTTGTTCATGTAGGTGGGCAGGGAGGTGAGCAGCGTGTAGTAGGACCAGTTGGAGCACATCTGGGTGATGATGATTGTCCACAGTGGGACTGAAAGCAGCATGGACAGAAGAGGCAGTGACCAGCCATGACCTTTGCCCTGAAGGGAAATGATGGAGAAATTAAATTCTGCACAGGGCAAAGGTCAAAACAACCCTTATCTGGCGCGTCGCTGGTGGTGTAGGGGTTAAGCGCGCGACCACATATAGAGGCTATAGTCCTCGAAGCGGCAGTCCCGGGTTCAAGTCCCGGACCGGCGACCTTTGCCGAATGTCTCCCCCTCTCTTTGCCCCTCTTTCCTGTCTATCTACTATCAAAATAAAGGCCTCTAGTGCCGAAAAAATATCGAAAAAAAAAAACCCATATCTGCAAACACAATCCTGATTCTACAGTAAATAATGAGCTTCGATGGATATTTGGAAGAAAACACACAAACAGAAGAGCATTGAATATTCATAACAGAGAAGTTTCATATCCTCAGATGTAAACAAGAAGATCTGAGAAGCAAACAGCAGAAACAGGAACTCTAAAGGAGAAGTGAGGACTATTACTGCAGGCAGAATATTTCGCCAACATTTCATTTAAAAAGCTGTTGAAGTGGCTTTAAACCTGTAAAATCTCCTGAATGAAGCTTCATCCAAACAGGTTTTGTGTTCCTGCAGAAGAAGCATGTTTCACGGCTTGAAAGCCAAAAAACACAATCAGGAAAAACTTCAGCAGAAGTTCCATCTGTTATTGCTTCACTTTTACCTGAGCTCCAATAGAGTTTACGATGTAGTCTCTCTCCTCTTCGCTGATCCGACGGTGAGTTTGAGGGTCGTTGGACACGAGAGCGCACCAGAATACAAACCAGAGGCATCCAGCGCCTCCTGAAGGAACAGAACGAGGAGCGTCAAAAAAAGGAGGCAGGTGAAGCTGAATGGGGGCATATTCTGCAGATTTTTGGCACGAACCACAGAGGTAGAACACAGCGGGCCAGCCCAGTTTTTCACAGATGTAACCGGTGAGTGGCAGGGCCAGGAAGGCGCCGAAGCTGGCCCCAGAACCCGACAGGGTCATCAGACGGGAGCGCTCGAGAGGAGGAGCCCACCGAGCCCACATCGCCATCATGGCTGGGAACGTCACGCCCTTGGAAGGTAAACAACAATTTAAAGTCCTGATCCATAGACTTTCCTGGAACCTGTTGACATGGTTCTCCTGGTTCTTTACAGACTCCAAATGATGGACCAAACTTTCCAAATGAGAGTTCTACTGATGCCCAAAATCTAAAACATAATTACTTATTTAATTCAGAACCAATTAATCTACCTCTCCAAAGCCCTCCAACGCCCGCAGAGCAAACAGCCAGTAAGCCCCCAACCCAGCAGCCAGAGGGGTGAGCAGGGTCAGGAGAGCCGTGCCAAACACGCCCAGACCGAGGAAGAACTTTCCCCCATAATGACCGGCCAGGTAGCCCCCCGGGATCTGAGTGCACAGGTACCCGAAGAAGAAGGAGCCCAGCAGCCAGCCCTGAGTCTCTGAGTCCCAGGGATACTGAGGGGTCTGAGGGGGGACACAAGAGAAGTTATCAGAGGACACAAACACAGACATCCGTCCACACGTCCCCCAGCGTTCCTCAGCGTCCAGGGTTTACCCCGTCAGGCTGCTGCAGAACTTTGCTGGTGTTTTCTGCTCCTGGTGGTAGCGGACACGCAGGGACAACCGTGGTATTCCTCTCTGCTGCAGGGTCCGTGGTGTTCACCATGGCTACCATGGCGACACTGAGGTTGACCCGGAGACCGTAGACCACGGAGAACCCGAAGAACATGAGGATGGCAAGGTTGAGCCTAGCCGAGCAGCACTGAGGAGGAACTGTTGAAGGGAACAGATTCTGATTTTAGTTTTATTTAAAATAAATAATTTAAACACAACAGAAATAGTCAGAATGCTTCCAGTTTGCAGATTTCACACCAGAACATCTCTGGGAAACAGAACCCGGTTCCTTCCTGAACGGAATGATGGCGGGACATTCCCATACTGTTGAAACCTGGATAAAATTGATTGAATAGATGAATGTGGAACCATCAGGCATCTGGAATTTGGACTCAAGGATGAACTGGACCTGTGGAGGTCCACGGTTCTCTTCCTGATATCATAGCTGATCTCCTAGGATTTTACCATGATGAAGCAGTGTTTGAGGTGTTGCCTTAAACTACATTCACAGGTCTGCCTCCGATTTACCTTAAATGGTTCGAATGACCCTATCAGAAGCTTAAGAAGCCATGACATCATCATCTGGGCGTACCCAAATTGTTTAAAGGCCCAGTAACAGAAAGGAGATTAAAAGGGAAAAATCCCATTTTGTTGTTGAATGTTGTCATCAGTCAGTTTTGTTGCTCAGAATTTTTTAAGTTTTTTTTCTATATAAACACGATTTAGAACATTGTTGTTATTGTTTTATTGGTTACCTGTATTTTTACTATAATCTGAGGATATTAGTGTCAGAGAACCTTTTTAGTGATAACTCAGTTTCTAGTCACTGCATCACTTACTACTTATTGTGTTGTTTTGTCATTAACTGTTGGGGATAGGGCAAAATAAAATTTATTGAAAACAGTCATTTTCTATACCGCTTCTTCCATAGTGGGTCGCAGGGGAGCTGGTGCCTATCTCCAGCAGTCTACGGGCAGGAGGCTCGGCAACACACAAACAACCACGCACACACTCATTCACACACCTAAGGGTGTTTAGAGAGACCAATTAACCTAACAGGCTTGTCTTTGGACTGTGGGAGGAAGCCAGAGTACCTGGTGAGAACCCACGCATGCACGGGGAGAACATGCAAACTACTCCATGCAGAAAGACCCCCGGCCGGGAGGTCGAACCCAGGACCTTCTTGCTGCAAGGCAACAGTGCCACCATGCAGCCCATGCAGTGTTAAAAACGTTACAACTAATAAGCGATATATAGCAAAAAAAAAATCAAAAAAATCAAAACTAAAATTACATAATTAAAGTGCTTCATCTTCAGCTTCTCTTTTAGATAAATAGCGTTTGTTTGCATCAACGTTTGCTTTTAGATGAACCTAAAAACCAATCATTATATCCAACAACCAACTCACCAGCATCCTTCTCCAGGAGAACCTCGGTGTCTTCGCTCTCGTCTGAAGTGTTTGTGTTGACGGAGCAGCCACTGGGCAGCGGCATGGCAGACTCTCGATCGGGCGGTCGATGTCAGTGAGCCATGATCAGCATGAAATCTGCAGCCATGAGTCAATAAAATGACACAACAAAGCAAAGAGGAACTGAGATAAACACATGACGGAGTTTTGGCTGATTGGGATTTTTTATAAAACTCTGCAGGGTTGTGCAGAAATGTTCGGGCAGTTTGATGGCACCCAGTATTACTTCCTGTTTCAGTAATCTGGACTCTGACCAGTTCTGATGGACAACAAACTGTTTCTGTGAAGCTCAGTTTCCATTCAGACATCTACCTGCTGTCATTGCTGTTTTTAAAACGTTCTCATATTATCAGCTCTGCATTTTCATCAGAAAATATAAAGATCTTCACAAATCCCTTCAGTTGTGAGGATAAATGTATTGACCCCCTCTTACAGATTTCATTGCAGTAGCAATTGGCACACCTAACGACCCCTGGAAAATAAATGGAAATAAAGCGTCTGTATATACTTTACCAATTTAAGTTGGTCAAAGTTTCTATGAACTTTAATTAGTAATTCATGACTTTTCCCTGAGGTTGACTGAGGCCCACTACTATCACACACATAAACTTGTGGAGATGATAACTCTAGTAGGACCTTGAACTTTGCTCAGATGAGATTCAACTTTTCAGCAACAAACACTCCAGGGGAGTCAAGCCTGTCAAGACACAAAGTCAACCTTCTTCCATGGTCATCTGAGTTCCTGAACCTAAATCCCGTTGAAAACCTTTGGGCTGAGGTGTAGGGAGCAGAGCAACAGAGAGGAACCAGGACCAGAGAGATCAAAGTGCAAAGATCCCTCTCACTTCATGATCCAAACTTGGAAAATGTTGAAGGAGAACCCACAGCGCTGGTTTTGGAGAACATTTTAACCGCTGGGGTACCAATAACTGGTCATTTTGTTTTAAATAAATGTAATTAAATAAAAAGCTGGATGTTAAAATTATTTTTCAGTGTGAGATTCTGCTGCTGCAAAAAGAGATTCTTTTATTTTTAGGCATTTTACATATTTTATCAGCGGAGCCAATATATTTGCCTGTGTCTGTAAGAAGCTATAAGAATGTATTATTTACTTTGCAACAACATTTTTACACTAAACCTTCACACAGTGGTATCATAAGGATGTGGCATTATGAGCAACTTCAACAAAAACAACATCATTTTATAGCATTTAAAGATAAATCCCAAAGCTACTGCAAATGAAACAAATAGCAGAGGTCCAATCAGGGTCAGAACCACCATGTCAACAAACAGACATCTCATTTAGCTTTCCCGTAACAAACCACTGGCTTTAAGGAGGTTTAAGGAAGCACTTGATCAACCACATCAGGTTTACTACAACTTTCACAGACTGCTTTTATTAGGAACTATGGAAACATCTTGGAGCAGAAAAGGAAGTAGAAGTGGTCATGGTTAAAACAAAGAACATCTCTTTTTCAGGTTTACTAGTGATTTACATATCAGGGGAAAGTGATTGGGTCTTTACAAGTTTTTAAAGTGTTCAAATTCAACCTCAAGTGTAAAAAGCATAACCGATTCCTCACATATTAAATAAATCTAAAGCTGCTGCTTATCGAAGGCATTACCTGATCATCATCAGTGTGAGCACCTCAAGATATGATTTGCTGCTTTAAAACATACAGGTGTGTGTTAACACAATGCCAGAGCTGGAAGACATCAGCAATGGCTTGAGAGAGGTAACTGCTGCACATCAATGTGGGGAGGATTATAAGGCCACTTCATACACTGAGGACGATCATTCCCCAGAATAAAACATCTCAGACAGCTGCCGATCTTCCCAGGAGTGGACCTCCCAGCAGATTCAGCCCAAGGTCAGAGCGTGAAGCTCAAAGAAATGACCAAAAACCCAAGAGCTCCATCTCAGACTCTACAGGCCTAAGTTGGCAGGTTAATGGTTAAAGGTCATGGCAGGATTATTTAAATTTTTAAAGCCTACCTACAAATAGCCTTTTCTTGCTATTTGATAATTCTACTTTTGATTAACCTCAGGAATTTTAAATCAGCCTTACCAACAGAGGTCCAAAGACTAGTTTCTCCGTAGAGCAGATGTTACCAAAAAGGCTTTTAGGTACTGAATATATTTCTTTACTATACATAGTTTAATTTATGGACTCATTTTTTTTTATTTCATTGCATGTGTGGATTATGTACTTTTGTCAGGCCTCAGCCTCATTTGAAATTGTTTTACTGAGAAAAACACCATAACTTACTAAAAATATTAATATATTTTTTTCTTTCATTAAAACAGTCAGTAGAATAAAAAGTCCAGCAATGTTTGAAACACCTCTAAAAAGTTTGGAGAACTGTGGACCAAGAAGGAAATGAGTATGAAACTCTAAACTAATGCACAACTGAAGCCTGAGTTATTAAACTGCAGCAGTTATTTATTAATAAACTTAGCTAAAGAAGCTGTGCAGTTTACTTAATTATCAGAGGTTGAAGACAGTCACCTGCATAAAACATATTCCATTTGTCATTTTTCATGTGACGCTGCAAGTATGAGAACAATGCATCACAAGGGTCCATTTCAGGAAGAATCAATGGATTATTGAACCGTCCACTTCACTCTTTGACATTTGGATGAACTTGATGTGAGAGGAAAATTTTGTAGTGAGAGGAGGAAACATGAAGGACTTAGCTCTGTGAAACCAAAATAAAGCTCTGACTTGGACAAATGAAGGTGGAAAACACTCATATTAAAAGTTATCTGGTCTGTATATTAAAATCTACATGATGCGTTCATAGAAACATGATGTAATGTTAAATTCCTAATCTTCTCAAACATATACCACAAAAAACATAGTATAAAGGTTCACTTCAGATATAACTGTAAAATCAATAACTCACTTTAGAGATAGTGTGCTACACAAAGAAAATGTAATTGCTTTTTTTTTTTTTTTGCTGCTCTGCTTTAAATCGTTATTTCATCAAGACAAAATCTAATTTCCCTAAAACGACGTTCCACATGGAGACGCCTCTGGTGACATCACATAAGGCAACTAATTATAACTCTTAAGGACATTTCTAAGCATTTCCTTGTTTTTTCCTCTGTATTTAATTTTTTTTATTCAAATCCTCCTTTAAAGGTGTTTAGTTGTATTCTGCAAGGGTCGTAAATCGGGGTCAACTGTGGCAACAACAACACACATGGAAGCAGTTCCTGAATATGGCCGAGGCAGACTGGCAGACAACATGTATGCTTCACAATCTGGAGAAATCTGATTAAAGTCGCTTGTTCCCAATAATATTCACTATTTAATGCCAGCTGATTGGCAGGATTTCTTGTACCTCTCCTTAACACACACAAAGCAGATGTAACGGGGTTTTTTCTTATTTGGATTAAAAACTTTGTGTTTTGTAAAATCCTGTAGTGAAAATCTATACTTCATTACCCAAATGAATTCATATTGTCAGTGTACATTTGTTAGTGAAAGCTAAATTACACGGCTAAGGTTAACACATGTTAATATTAAGTTATAGTTTGCAGTTGCTTAAATGTAAAGATTAAGTTGTGTATTTAATCCTCAATAAATGTGAAGCAACAACAAATATAAACTCTGTTTGAAAAAATGTTTCCTTTGCTTTACACTTTAAATGCCAAATGAACAGAAGTAATAATACAAACAATGGAAATATTTAGAAGAGAAAAAGCTAATAAATGAACAATAACTGAACAGTATTCCACAACCAGATCTTACCTTCTTAATTGCGATGAAGCAAAGGAACACAACGGCAGGACACAATCTGAACAAAGCTGTTGTTCTCAACAGAAAGTCACAAGAGGAACGACGAGCAAAGAAAAACAGATCGAAAAACAACAGGGAAACTTACGCCTTGTTTGAGATCCGGAATTCAGTGCGGCACGAATGATTTGTCAGTCGGTGCTGACGATTGTTACGTTGAAGCATGTGATTGGTCGCTTGCGCTCGTCTGTTTTATAAATCATAAGGAAGTAAATATACACACAACAACACTACGTGTGGTTCTCGTTTAAATGATTTTATATTTTGTCAAATATGGAAACTCATAAATTAAAAAAACTGATTCCCGAACAACCTTGAGTAACAATTTAAAGGTTTTGCTGTTTTTGTAGTTTTTGTAGGTTGTATTTCAACACGTGAAGTATATAGCAAACGAAATGTAGCAGCAAAGTATTCGGCTTACTTCACTTTTTAAATGGTACAATAAAATTGGTAAAATATTTTTGAAAATCTGCTAATATTGTTGTTTCCTTAGATAGCGATTGAAACAGCCATCATTCAAACAGCGCAGTTATTCTAAATATATTGTGTATGTATGTAATTTCAGTTGATCTGGTTCATTCGGTTTTCATTTACCGATTTTAATGTTATTTATGACATTTTACAGTTTTAAGGACCTTCTCTGCCGTTCATTAAATTTAGGTTAAATTTAGATTATATATAAAGACGTCTAAGCCACTTCTCTCTTTCATTTCGTATATTTTCTATTTATCTCTATTTTCCAATCTGATAGAAAGGGTTTTTTGTTTCTCGCGTTGCTACGGCAACAGACCACCTGTTTGTCGGCGGAAGTGAACGCACCACCGGCTAGAGTTTGAGTCTCAGCTCGGAGCTGTCTCGTATTCCCCACCGCCTTAAACCCAACGGCTTAAACAGCATTCATGGCCGGCTATAGGGTGAGTAAATCCCGGGGCACTTGCTGTGTTTATCGCCGATATATGTATTTTTTTTACATTGTTTCCTTTCTTTTCAGTTTTATTTTTATGCTAATGTAGCATTAGCTAACTGGTTAGCATCGTATGCAGTCTGACAGTGAACGCACCATTAACTCTACCTTCTTTATGTTTTGCTTTTTGTGTGGATTTAAAGCATCTGAAACTAATCGGATTTTCAGGTTATTCTAGCAGCGAAAACAACATTTTTGCTTCTTTGTGTGTTTCAGGCATCGGAATCGAAGCGGGAACAGTTTAGAAGATACCTGGAGAAATCAGGAGTTCTTGACACTTTAACCAGCGGTGAGTGGACGCCTGTTCAGCCCGTTATGCGACTCTTTCACTGCCAGGGCAATAACTAAGATGTTGTGCTTTGTGGCTTCAAAAAAACAAAAATAACATCGTGTTTAACATTTTTCTGTGTTCAATTAAAGGTAAAAAAATATATATATTTCAAGGTTTTGTGCTTTTACTTGTTAGAGTCAAACTATGTTCAGTGTCTGACCTGCTGGATATGAACATGGAGACCAAATACTGGATGATGGTGACCCAGTGCTGTCAGATCCCAGTTTGTTGGCTTCCTCTTCTCCGCCTGCTTTTTGAAAGCAACCACAGGTTCTCAGGGGGATTCAGATCTGAGGAGGTTCAGAATCGGCTTTATTTGCCAAGTTTGTGACCTGTCCTGTTTTGTGGATGAACCAAACCACACTGAGATGGAAGAAGACAGGACAGACTGGATGATGGCAGAAGATGACCAGCAGCTCCTGTGGAAGGTTGGACTTTCACAGTTGCTGCAGGAAATAGTCTCTGCTGGACCTTCTTCTGAACAGGACCGTTTCAGGTCCCAAGAAAGGGTGGTTCCTAGGAACCAGAAGTGATCCACAGCAGACACAGTGTTGTTGAGGACAGTGAGGGGAGGCAGTGTGGGGAGTGTGCTCCAGAAGTCCACAGTCATCTCCACAGTCTTGACCGAGTTAAGCTGCAGGTGGTTCACTGAAAAGCTGGAAACACCACAGATCATCACTAATCGGCTCCTGGATTGTTGGAAGAAGGTGCTCTTAGGGGACATTTTGATCCAACTCTTTATTCACGCCAGCGCTCTTGGCAGAAGAACCAACTTCACACATTGACTGTATCACCGTTGGGTCCCTACAGTCTCCTGGTAGCTGTCAGTTTGTCTTTTCCAGAACTATCAAAAGGAGGATTCCTCAGGGAAGGTTTCCCAGTTGTGTTCTTGATGGTTCTCCTGGACGGAAGTGGATTCTTTGCTGCTTTTCCTGTCCACCCAAGCTCTGGATGGCAAGACAGTTCTGCATGAAGAGACATGCCTGGACCCACTGCTGAAGCTTCTTGGATGTCTTTGCATCTGAACCTCTCAGCTTGGAGTGTCTCGATGATGGTTTTCAAAGACTGTTTCCTCCATGAAAGGCCACTGTGATGCAAAGTGACGGCAGCAGCTTTTCTTTGGAGGCAACCACAGGAAGACAATGATTTCAGGTCATCTGCCAGTCTGACTGCTGGAGCTCTCTCACAGCTTCACCGGTGCTGATGATATAAATACACTGACATGAATTTAGCTTCTCAGTTTGGGCAGAAATGCTTTAAAGATGTTGTAAATGAAACATTTAAAACACATTTTCTGTTTGTTATAAGTTCATTTATTTTTGATCTGCACAGTTACCTAAAAATAAGGTGAACCTTTATCAAAAAATGAAGCTTTAACGTTTATGAAACTACATCTGAGTGACTGCTAAAACCTTTGGCCACAGCTTTATTTTAATGTAATTTCATGTAGTTTTTGGTGTTATTTATCAGAGTTTCTGTTTTGCAGTGTTAGTGGCTCTTCATGAAGAACCAGAAAAACCTGACAATGCACTTGAGTATCCTTTTTTTTTATTAAATAGCCTATTCATAAGAACATCAACGTGTTGAAGTGCTGTATTTACATTTTAATATCCAAAATTAAATATCATGTTGCTCCTGCCTGAACTGTGTGAAATCTTCTGGGGAAATGTCTAGTGAAACTTTAGAAAAATGTGATTTTCTGCCCAAACAGATCGATTTGTTATTTTTACATTTACTGTAAATCTTCTCTTCAACATGATGTTTTCATTTTAAAACAGCAACGGCAGACATCTTACCAAGACTTTGAATCTTCCAGAAACCCTAAAAGAATCTCCCTGTAACCCAATAGGGGGCGCTCTCAGTCGACTGTTACTCTAATTGCAGCTGTTCAGGTTGTTTTCAGGTCTACTGAGGAAATAAACATTATTTTAGCTTCACCATTTTCTGTAAAGTCCCTGTTTTAAAACGGGACTTTATCTGCGCTTTAAAAAGTCATTTTATGAAAGCAAACTGTACAGAGCTGTAAAACAGGGACATGTGGTGTTCATCCTGCATGTCCAGTTTAACTGGATAACTGCTTTGTTCTGGTAATGTCAGAATGGGAGTGTCAATTGTACAGACAGCAGAGATATTTTACATTAGATCCCTGGCATCTGTGTGCTGAAGCTGCTGGTTGTATTAGTCAGCCTGACTCATCCTCCTGCTGTTATCTCAGACTAACTATGAGTGACTGATCAGAACATCTGAGATGGTCTTCCTGCTGCAGGCCTGGGTTGATCAGAGCTTTGACCCGTGATTTAGTAGACCTTTCATGGAAGGGAGGATTGTTTTAAATATACAACAGAAATATTTGAAAATAAACATAACAATCTGATTAGTTTTTTCTTATCTCTGAAATTCTTCAAATCAGTGATGATGACCTTCACGACCCCAACATGAACATCACTAAAATCCATCCCAGCAGTTAAATGGCTGAATCATGTTAAAGAACCTCTAGAACTGAGAGCTCTCAAGCTCAGATCAACACCATGTTGAAGTTCATTGGCTGCAAGATGGAAAGACCACCTAGGGGGCAGCATGCTGGTCCACAGATGCATCCACACCAGGGGTCTCCAAGTCCAGTCGTCCGGATCTACAATCCTGCAGCTTTTAGATGCCATCCTTCTCCATCACACCTGAATCAGAGGAATGAGCCGTTAGCAGAGCTGACTGACTGGATGCTGATCAGGAAGTTCAGCTGTTTGATCCAGGTGTGTTGGAGCAGATATGGAGGACTGGAGTTGGAGACCTTGATCTGAGATTGGTTGATGTGATGCTTTGATACAAAGCTGTTAAGATTTTTTTGCACTGAGAGCCAAACTAATGAAGGCCTGACCTATTTCACTGATTCTTGTGAACTGCTCGTTAGACCGGATGCAGGTCTGCAGGAATTAATGAAGCTGCCAACTGTCCAATAAACAAAACAGTCAATGAAAACATTTATATTGTTATGTTACAATGCTGAATTTATGTTCCCAAACCTTTGTTTCTTCGTTTTTTTTTTATTTACACAATAAAAGACAGATAATAAAACATGTTATCTCTAATAAATTGCTGTTTGGATTCTCAGGTTTCAATAATAACAATTTAGACTTTATTGATCTCAAAATGTAGAAATTATCCTCTGCATTTAACCCATCCCAGGGAGCAGTGGGCTGCCATTGTGCGGCACCAGGGAGCATTCAGGGGCTAAGGGTCTTGCAGGGACCCAGAGTGGCAGGCTGTGGGATTTGAACCAGGGTACTTGTGGCCTCTCCAGGACACAAATGCCCTGCTCTCTGGCCACTAGGCCAGTTACATCAGGCTGCTTTGTGGAGCAGCTGTGATCTTCTTGAACCACCTCAGCCTGATGTCCTGACCATGCCTGGACCTTAACCAGTGTCTCAGCTACATAAAAGTCCGTCTGGGGGAGGGCTGTCCTGAGCCGGCTGACGCTGAGGCTCTCCGGACGGAACTGGCTGATTTACAGCAGAAGTTCAATCTGCTGATTGAGGAGAACAAAGAGCTGAGGAACAGGGTGAGAAGCTGAGGTGCTGATGTTTCTGTCTGTGAATCCACCACTGAAAACGTCTTAACCTCCTGTTGTTCCTCATCTCACAGCTGCTGCAGTACGAGCCGTCACCTGAAGAGGGAGCTGGACCGTAGGAGGGGTTGGTGTGAAGCAACGACAGGAGGAAACATTGTCCTTTTCTTTGTATAGACTGTGTGTTTATTCCATAATACTGAGTACAGCAAGGACAGACTGTTGATTTATGTTAAAATAAGAACCAGCTGTTGCTCCTGAATTAAACTATTTTCAGTAATTTTTTTGGTTTTCAAAAATAGATTAAAAAAGGTTTAAGAAACCAGAACAGTGTTTTTATGAATCTCTTGTCAGTGTTTATTAATTCAGTCCATGTTTGTGTCATCTGTATATTGATGTTTTCATGCAGTCTCAGTCTAAGGTGGCCCTAATTCAGAAAGGCATTAAGGCATAAAGTTTCATTCATCTCAAGCTAAGAATCTCTGATCAGATAAATCCAGTTTAGCTATAAGTATCTAATGATAACTTATCTTAAGTTATCCTTTGTGTAAGTGAAAACCTGCGGTGTCGGGCCAGAGTGTGGTGTTGAGTCTGCAGCTATAAGCCAGTTAATCAGATGCCAATGTCAGCAGTGTGTGACCGTACTTTCCTGCAGTAGCTAACCTGTAACAAGACAGTGGCGCGTCCACTCACATTGATCGTACCGCCCCCTGATGGAATGGTGCCCAGGGCAGGGAGTCATGTTGCCTATGGTAAACTGGCTGGAGCAGATGTTGGATTAGTTCAGACCAGACTGCTGAACTGAAAGTGTCTGAAGAACTGCGATGCTGAAACAATGCCTGAAACACTAAATCGTGAAGTTGGTTTTCCATTTCTCTGCAGTCAGTCTGTGCTCAGCTGAAGTCGATCTGAAGGCCTAAAACTGACCTGGAATTGGGATAGAAAAGTGTCTCTGGGTTGTGGCATGAACCTGCTTTTTAAAAATGACTTTTCTCTGCCATCAGGACAGGAATATCAACCTGAACTATTTTAAAGCGGTTGAGGACCAGTTGTGTTTGTTGAGACTTTCTGTCAAGACTTTCCTTTAATCTTTAAAGACATCTTAGACAATAGTTCTCCGTGGCTTTCTGAATGTCTTCCAGAGGTCTTTGGATTTGACAGTTTTTTTCACTTAATTTCAGTACAGTTTTGGTACCTGGCCATTTTTAGAGTAAGGCCGTTTTCACACCTATAGTTCATTTACTTTGGTCAGAATCAGTTGAGTTTCCTAACTCATCACTTAACGACCTTTTTCTGGTAATTTGGTTTCTTCTCACAAGGAAACGCAAACCTAGAACCTAGAAACCAGGTGAAAACGTTCAGTCTGTTTATTGGTCAGATGTGTCTGGGGCTGGAGAACCAAAAGCAAATGTTGTGATATAAGCTGGTAGAAAAAACTGAGAATAATCACATCATTAGTTTCTCTGTACTATTTCATGCTAAATTATCTGAGCGGTATGCTGAATGACTTTGAGAAGGAAAAAGAACGAAAAAGACGCACTGCTATTTATTAATCTGTTTACGGCATCCCACAATGCAAGGCATACCTGGCTACCGGAAGGAATTTGGCTCAAGCTGGCAGCGTTCACCTTGTAGCTGAGTCAGATTGCTCATACCATAAACGAACCACTCTAGAGTTTGGTATTGTACTACCTGAGACCACCTCCCCCAAACAGTCTCGCTATGGTTGGTTTGGTCAGCACCAATTGCAATTGCTGCGTTCACAACTACACAAACAGACCGCGCCAAGGGGGAAAATGAACCAGTTACTTTTTAACTGACTAAAGACCTCAGGTGGGAAAACACCCTACATTATCTAAGTTATCTATCCCAGTTATGGGCTGAATAATTCAAAAGGAGGTACCTTAACAAACAAAAGGACATTCATCTAAAAAAGTCCATGTATTGGACTGAAACTGACAGAAAAGGCAGCCAAAGTCCAAACCCAAACTTTGAAAGATTTTCAGAAAACCTGGAAACAATTGAAAAAGATCACTTTAAAAATTGTAGGAGCGTATGGCTGTTTGGAAGAACAATCTAAAGAAAGGACTGGATCAGGATTTCTGCACAGATCTACAAAGAGTCTGTTCTAAATCTGTAAGTCTGTCAGGGCTCGTCTGCTACTCCCACTGCTTGCCGCTGACACTTTTCGGTTCGGGGAGGAGGTGACAGGACTGTTACTCTCCCGGCTTTGTCGAGACATTGAGCTCAACTCCCCCACGGAGTCCGGGCTCTGGGACCTGCTTGGCCTCTTTGAGTCCGACTTGGAGATGATCCTGGCTCTGGGGCCGGCGCAGCTGCTGCGGAGCTTCATGCTGCTGTTTCCATGGTAGGAGTCTCCGCTGTCTGAATAGTTCCCCTCCACCACCGTAGAGCAGTTCCATGGTGGACTGAGCCTCCGTGTCTTCCTTGCAATGCCAGAAGAGGTGGTGGAGGATGCCACAGGCAAAGTGGGGTACTTGGAGCTCCCACACTCCAGGTCATCGTGATGGGGTGAGGAGAGCTCCTCCGGTTCATCCTGTTTATCCACAGGAGGTGAGCGCGTCTCACTGCTGGTGTTGTTGGAGTTACTGTTCTGCTCTGTGGGGCTCAGCACTCCCTCCTTGGTGTCCTTGTGACTGTCCGATTTTGCACCGGGATCCCCTTGTATTGGGACAAAGGCAGAGGAGGCACTGAGGAGGGGGTAGTTTGGTCCATTGCCCTGTTTTTCCAGCAGTAACGT
The DNA here is from genome assembly GCA_036173005.1 of Crenichthys baileyi. Taxonomy (NCBI): domain Eukaryota; kingdom Metazoa; phylum Chordata; class Actinopteri; order Cyprinodontiformes; family Goodeidae; genus Crenichthys; species Crenichthys baileyi. Next base: position 167,995 of record JAHHUM010000633.1, read on the forward strand.
GTATCCGCTGGGAGCAGTGGGAATCGTACTCTTGCGTCCCATTGAAGTTTCAATGCAGACTTGATGCACAACAGAATTCTTTTTGGACTTGTTGACATAATAGTCATCCAGGTCATCCTTTAGGTGGGGATAGTTGTTCAAGATGACCTTCTTGATCTTCTTGAAGCCCAGATGCATGATTTCCAGCAGGCTGAGAAAGAGGGAGATGCAGGCAATGGCTTGCATAAACATCATGAAGACGGTTTTCTCCGTAGGTCTGGAGATGAAGCAGTCCACCTTGTTGGGACACGGCTCCCTCTCACACTTATACAGTGTGTTTAGGCGGTGTCCATAGAGGATGTACTGACCCATCATGAAGCTCACCTCCACCACTGAGCGAGTAACAATGTGAGCTACGTATGTGCACAGCAGCGAGCCCCTCAGTGGGGCTTTGTTCAGCTTCCCCTGCTCCAGCTGCCTCATTTCCTTCTCAATCCTCCTCTTGACTTCCACCATCTCTGCATCCACGGCCTCCAGCTCCCGGCGCAGGGCCACCTTCTTGCAGTGGCGTTCCTTCTCCAGAGCACGCAGCTGGTAGATGGCATGGCCCATGTACACCAAGGAGGGTGAAGACACAAAGATCACCTGGAGCACCCAGTACCGGATCAGGGAGATGGGGAAGGCCTGGTCGTAGCAGACGTTACGGCAGCCAGGCTGCTCCGTGTTGCAGATGAAGTCGGACTGCTCGTCGTTCCACACGTCCTCGGCGGCCACACCCAGCACCAGCATCCGGAAGATGAACAGGATGGTCAGCCAGATCTTGCCGACTATGGTGGAGTGGATATGCACCTCCTCCAAGATCCCTCCAAGGAAGTTCCAGTCTCCCATTTTTTACATTAGCAAGGCTAGAATCAATGGAGAAACAGAAACATTCACAACTGTTAATACATTAGAATGCTCATGATTATGTGGTGGATGTCAGAGATATACACTGTGACCTAACAGCAGATACTTATTTGGGCAAATTTAAAGCATTGAATGCATTGTCTGTCTGACCGTCGGTGCTCCAGCGGAGAATCTGAGAAGGGAGGCAAACTGATTGATGGCGTTGGTAGACACTCGGAGACGTACAATTGTACTGTCATTAGTATCTGTCGCTTGATCTCGCCCCATTTAAGCACGGTTTACTTGAAGTGAGGTTCTGTGAAATTATTAGTACCAGAAAGTAGTAGAGAGATGTTGTATCACTGATACAACATCTCATCGGAAGGTATACAACTCCTTGGGAGTGGAGGAAGCTATAAAGCTAACCAAACGTTCGCTGCATTAATCCGCCTCATCAACTAGTCCATAGAGCTCATTTTCAAACAACTACAAGACCTGGAAAACACAGGAACATAACATCTTTGATCCTGCTGCACAACTGAAGCAAAACTCAAAAGGTGAGTCCTCTATTGGTGGACTGATGAGTCATAGCTGATGGATACAGCCAACATACTCAACCAACATGTTTGGTTGGATAACAGAACCAAATGTAACATCGGTCTCTTGTGAAATTGTAGACTAGTAACATCCACTAACATAATGTTATGACTTATTGATATGAACACTTTCATTTGTTTTACATTGTTATAGTTCGCTAAAACCGCTGGCATAGGTCTGACTTGCTTCCACTTCTTGGAGAATGTTCCTTTGTTGTTTTGATATATCTTTTTACTACAGGCGAGGGAACTTTTACTGATAACTTTACAGAACATGACTTTAAAATCTGAAATATTTAGCACCGGTGTGAAGAAACGTTTCAATACTTTTTAGGAGGTAAGAAGACAGGATTGGAAACACCCCATAGCCTTCTCTACAGCGACACTCACCGTCTCATCCTAGGGAACCCCAAGGTGTTCCCAGGACCAAAGGGATTTATAGTCCCCTCAGGGAGCTCTGTGTCAACTCAGAAAATGTCTTTTAAACTGCACGATCATGACCCTGCTGCACTCTGAAACCCATTATTTTTAATGGCTTATGCTGCTCATGGGCAGTTTCTCGCTGCGTCGAGCACAGCACAAGTGAAGCGGCGCAAGGCGCTTTGCGAGCTCCCGCGCACATCGCGGTCAAAGTTCAAGATTGTTCAACTTTGACCAAGGCATGCATCACAAATGCGTTGAACCTAGCGGCCAGCGCAGTGCAAATTGTGTCCTGTCTGAAAGGCCCTTAAGGCTGTATGAAACTGAGTTTGAGTTATTTTAGAAAGCAGAGATCAACTTTGCTGTTGGTCTTGCTCTGACTACCTTAAAGGTGCGAGATTGAATATATTCCATAAAATTGCAGCGTCAGATGTTGCCTTTTGCCTTTATTTGCTAATTTCTCTTTAATCTTCGGTCGTAGTGACTAAGAGTAGCTGTGGTGAAGCTAGAGCTGGGGGTTTTAGAGCTGCAGGTTACAGGCCCCTGGCATATGGGGAGGGTACGGGTAGTCCTAGGAAATAGGATTCAGATCTTTCTACATGTAGAAAGGTCTGACAAAAGTTTAAAAAGGCCAAAATGACTCAAAGCATCTGCAGACTGAAATCTCACGGGTTGCATTCAGAACCAGGGTGGAGCCACAACAACACATGAGCTTTCTGTTTTGATGGGTCAAGCTTCAGATTTGAAGGGAGGTTAGAAGCAAAAACGACATACACAATACAACCAGGCTCAGGCAACCAAATCCTGTCCTCCAAAGAAAAAGTGCCAGCACTCTGAAATAGCAGAAATATCTAAAGTTGGTCCAGGATTCTCTCACTTTTCTGCAGCCAGTCACGCCCAAACAGAAGGTTGTTTAATGTCCTGAGTCCTGCTTTTACGTTAAAGTCCTCGGCTAAAAGGAGCTGCCTCAATAAAATCAACTTTAACACTGATGAATGCGATCCTTTGAATGCATTTATGCACAATGCTGCATAATTTCCTCATAAAGCTTTGGTTTCATGGCAACTTTACATAAAATAAGCATTTAAACTGATTCCTTTCCAGCTCTGCTAACTCTGAACTTTTATCCGTGGAAAGACCAGAACAATCGATGCTCTGACATCGCTCTGCTTTTATTAATATGGTGACAAACACACTGGAGCTATAAATAAATGTAGGAGATCAAGCTCAAAATACAAGTAACCTAATAAAAATATTCTTAAAAAGCTTTGCTATGAAAACTGTGTATTTAAAGGTAAAATCTAATAAGAACCTGTCCACAAATGAATATTTTTGTAATAATGTTGATAGCATAGTCATTTAATGACACAAATTGAGTTCAATACAAAAGCAGATGGAAAAGATTAAAGTGGCAACAAAAAGGCACCGAAGTGAATCTGCAGTAAGACTCTGACTGAACGATGCAACACATCCCTGCATCAAAACACACCTGAGATCATTCCATGAGGTTTAAATCAACTCTGCAGTTTTAATGGTTCCAGTTCACTTTCTTGCTAAATTACTGTAATAACAGATGTGATAGCAGAGAGTTAAATGTCATCTTTTTAAACCTGTGGCAACTTCAGGCAACATTTACATAAACTGAGACCATTAAACACTAACTCACCTTTCATCCTCAATATGAAATATAATAACGCTGCTGATCCTACAAGTTCATCTCTTCCTATCCCCAGAGAAACATTAGACTGTCTGCTGGTTCAGAACCGGACTAAAACAGATTGATCCCTGTTGGCTCTGGTTGTTGAGGACTAAAGCGATCGATGCCATGGCCCTGCTCTGCTGCCATTTCCCTTGCAGCTGTATGGACCAACTGCCTGCCAGATCCTGCCGGTCATCAGAGGTGAAATGTGCAGCCAGCTCTTCCATTTGCTTGCTGAACCCAGAGGACCCTGAACTGGTTTGAATCATCTGAGGTGAGACGATCAGACGGGGCAGAACTGACCTCATGGTTGGAAACCAGGAACCGAGAGTACCTCTGACATATATTAACATCCTTACATCCATCCCTGTCATTTATTCTCCAGATATGTTCAGTGTTAGAAATAAAACGGCCAATTTAAACATGATCGTAACCTGATTTTTGTGTTGTATCCATGCAGAGATGAAGGTCAGATCCATCTATTATGAAGGGATGCGTCTTTTATGAGTCTGATTGAGCTGTTCACTGATTAAAATCAACATTTTCCTGCATTTACATTTTTCATTTGTTTGAATTTGTATTTCAGTCGGTATAAACCCAAAATATTTCATCAGCCTTATTTCATTATTCGGTTCTCTTCCACTGTGACACCTCCCTGTTGTTGTATCGCATTCTTCCTCCAAACACAGTACATGTCCCATTTCTGGTTTCTAAATTCTCCACCTTTCTCTATTGGGACCCGGTCAGAACTGCAGGCAGGTCAGCCTGACTGGGCCAGGAGCTTGGGTTCTGTTCCTTACCCCAGACTCTTGGACCTTTATTTCCAAACAAAAAGCTAAATTTACTTTCACCTGAACAACAGACTTTGACATCCTTCTGATGCCGTCTCTGGTTAAGGAGTTTCTTAACACAAGGAAAGTAGCATTTCAAGCCCGTGTCCTGCATTGATCTGTGGGGCGACAGACGACACATGTAAATCTGACAAACTCTTGAATGGGCTTTACTTCTCAGTCCCCTCCAGCCTCTGGTTATCCCTGTTGCTGGTGCACTTATTATTCTCTAACTTTATAATCAAATTTTCTAAAACACTGAATTTTGGCATAATCATACAAATTACAAGAAATAAAGGCTATTTCACTGTGACGAATCTATTAGATTTACTTTCTGAAATCATTTTTTGACTAGTTTGCTTGACAACTGTGCAGTCAGCAGTTAACCTCAGTTTTCTGCAGTTCTTTTTTTATTGGGCTGATTGAATTGTGGGGTTTCATTGGCTGTAAGCAGAAAACCTTCAAGATTAAGTTAAATGAACAGCTGAAATACATCAGTGTCTTAATGATATTCTGCCTGGTTAAGATGCACCAGCTCAGCCCGACAGAAAACTGGATTTAAGTGTCTGGAGGCGGGACGTGAAGTCCAGCCAGGACCTTTTGGTTCCCGTCTCTGCATCTCATTAACGACAGGAAGTGACGAACCTGCCTGTTTCTTTTCAATCTGCGGATCAATGAGGCACGTCCGATTTCACACATGGCAGCTTCTCTGCTGCCATTTTAATTTCAGCGCATCCTCCCGGCTGCTGTTCCATTAACAGGAAATCAATGCTGCTGGCTGAGTACGGGCCTGTACTGTTCCGTCTCCATGCAGATCCAAACACCAAGCTGACCCGGACGCTCTGGATTCACTGACAGGGAGGTCACAAACTGAACCCAAACACGGAGGATCTTGTACTGAATGTTATCGATTTATTACTGAAAACAAACGTTTCTTCCTAATAAAGACAGAAGACAGGGAGAATAAAACATGCGGGGCCGCTCGCAGAAACGTTGAACGTTCCTCTCAGAACCGACGTTTGGAGCAACAAAGTAAAACTTACAGAAAACACCATAAAACTTCAAACATACAGTCCTGACCATTAAACACTTTCCTTTCCGAGCATTTTACACATGAAGCCATGTTCTGACTGAACTGCTGAGCATCACCAACTTCAGTTAGAACCAGCTGTAACTGACCTGGAATCAGCTAGCTGAAGCTGGTTTTAACTGGATCTCAAGCGGTTGGTGATGATGAGCAGTACCAAAAGACGTGCATCATTAAACAACTGCTGGGTTTTAGCAGCAAATACTGAATGTTTTAGTTTAGTAAAGAAAACCTGCTGCAGAAAGTTGGAACAGAAGGAACAGAAGGAGAACTGAATATAAAAAAACATTTTTAATTGGGTCAGGGTTCCACTGAACACACCGACCCGACATATATTCCAACTGGGAAAAATTGCAGAAGTATTTGTATAAAACCAAACGAACAGCAGCGCTGGTCTGACAAAAATGAAGCTTCCTACAAACGGTTCAGCCGGGGTCACATTCATATCAAACAAAGACCGCCGCAGGTCAAACAGGAGAGGAGTAGGTCTGTTAGCGTCCTCCAGACTTCCGTCCGGCCCAGGAGCGGGAGCGTGAACGGGACCGGGACATGGAGCGGGACTTTGAGTGGGACTGAGCCTGACGCGGTTCTTCCTCTGTGTAGTGGGAGGCGGCTGCAGGGTTCATGTTCTCTCGGGGAGATGCGGATCGGGAGCGGGATCTGGACCTCCTCCTTGACTCTTTGCGAGGCCTCTGTCGGTACCTGAAGACGGGAAGCCCAACTGATGAAGTTACTGATGTTCAGGAAAAACTACTGCTTCACATTGCTACAACCTTTTCACATTTTGTTACATTAAAACCATTTCAATAAATATGATTGTTCTCCATGATGGTTGTTCTCCAACAACCTCTGAGGCCAGAAACAGAACATCTGCAGTTAGACTAGTCACACAGCTGGACTCTGGTTACAGGTTAGGTGACCTCTGAAGGCAAATGGCTGCACTATGAGGGGGCATTATACACGCCCCACACACTTTAGATTTTCACATTTAAAAACAATGTTGGGAAACCAATAAATCTTTTTTCCCCACTTCATTATAAACCAGAAAATCTCAACATACGTTTGTGGTTGCAAAGCAAAGGCCCTGAAGATCTGGCAGAAGGAACCATACCTGTCGTCTTCACGGCTCCTGCTTCTTCCTCTTCCATACATCCGCCCACGAGATCTAAATAAAAAGTCAAAATTGTGTAATTTTCTTTCTCTACAAAGATTACAGTAATCCTTTGGCTATAGCCAAATGCACAAAACTCACTCTCGAGGACTCTCCGATCGCCTGCGGCGGCGATCATAAGATGGGCTGCGTGATCGATATCTTTCGTAGCTGCGGCTGCGAGATCTTCTGCGCCAGCCGTCTCGATCGTAGTCATCGTACCGAGATGATCGCCCAGGAGAACGCCTCTCCTTCGATTTCATCTGATTAGGTGCTGATGAGGAAAAGCAGTAAACGTGACGGGATCTGACAAAGCATTCCTAAATGGATTTGTTTGGGAAGCAGGTAATTAGGACAATGAAGACTGAAAAGGGACCACACACGAAGCATCAAAGGAGACACTAAAAGTTACTTTCAAAACAAGATGAAAAAATGAATTAAAGTAATGGAAAAAGATGGGACCAAAACTAACGTAAGGTGGACACTTACTCTTCCGGTCACCCTGGGCAAACTGGATCTCAATCTGGCGGCCACAAACCCACTTCCTGTCCAGGCTGTGCAGAGCATCTTCTGCATCTCGCACATCCTCAAATATGCTGAGGAGTTAAGGTCTCAGTTTCTCATTTTCAATTCAAAAAAAAAAATAACATGTTTCACTGGAAAATAACATTTCCACATTCACTTGTTCCTTTGGAAACCTTACTTGGTTTGAGGATATGAAGCTGCACAGAATTTTAACTTGAATTCATGGGGTTAATATGATGGAACAGATAAAGTGTTTTACTACAGGACAAAGTGAGAAAACAACCAGACGCTTAGTTGATTTTTGTAGAGATAAAAGATGAAGCAAGCGTTTCAGGATCAGGACAGTAAATATAAAACAAATCAAACATTAAGACTTCATCAGATTGGACCAAAATTAAAATGTCATCAATCTCACAGGGAAAGCTGATTTTTGGTGTTATGTCAGATTTGCGGATTTGTTTTGGGAGGATACAAAATAATTCGGACTTGTTACCTTTGGCCATGCTTGACTTTGAACTTCATCTTGATCTTTACACTCTTTACCCGACTCCCAGAGAGACTTGGATTTCCTGCTTGCTCTTTCCTTTTAAACCTCTTTTCTTTTCCCCATTCTTTGTCGCCATTTCCAAGCTTTGTCTTGGTTCCCTTTTCCTCTTCATGCTTTACTTTCTCTTTTCAACCTTTTCCCTCCCTCTGATCCTGCAGGGCTCTGTGTCACTTGTCTTTACAGCTACTCTACACGGGTCTTTGTAACTCTTTGTGGCCGCTTCCACAACTGGACGCGTTTACATTTTCTGAAGCAATAACAGAAAAATATCAATGTTAGATATTCAGTCAAATTATTTCGAAGAAGAGTAAAAGCTGATGTTTCTCTGCAGAAAGAAAACGACAGTGACTTGTTCACGTACACACAGTTAAAACCCATTGGGAAAGGATATTGAATGTATGCAAATCCTCTTGGCTGACGTGTATAGAAGTCAAGTGGGATGTAGACATCTACTATCGGCCCATAGCGGCCAAACTCACGCCGTAAATCCTCAGGCCTGAACACCGCAAATACAAGCGTGACTCAGCTGACCATCATGGCTTATTCTGCCTACATCATCTACCACAGAGAGCAGCTGCTGAATGCATCACAATCACCATTTCAACTCTTACCTGCTTTGAAAAGGATCCATATGACACATAGGAGTTTGAGATGCAGGTTAACAAATAAACCTCCTGTCTAAGCACAGATTTGGCCTAAATCTGCACAAATTAATTGTTAGAAGGTGTTTAGGGAAAATGTAAAATGCAAGTTCCAACAAGTGTTTAGACTTTTGAATTAAAATGCTTACAATGTGAACAAAAATACATTCTCCAGTCTTAAATTCAGATTTAGCTTTGGATGAGTTGTAAAACAGCAGAGGGGATGTAAATGACTCGCGTTGCAAGGAGCCGCAGCATCTAGAACAAACACGAGTCTGGACTGTTCAGAATCTAAAAAGACTGATCAAACATACCCTGAATAATTCTAAAATGAACCGATTTACAACTTGACTTTTAGAAAACATCTATTCTATTTTTGAAAAACAAAACTACTAAAAATGTACACTTTTTTTTAAGCATTAGGTTGGCTCAGATTTGGAAAATATATATATGAAATATTTCCCTATATGTACAGGTCAGCCCAGAACTGGAATATTCTAGACTGTTTCAGATTCTTTAAAACTTAAGATTTTAACAACTGTTTTGTGAGTATGGTAATGGTCTCATAAATGATCTTATAATGCGATATCGTGCATTCCATCATCTTGTTAGCGTCCTTTCTGAAAGAATACACATTACCAATAACTGACGAACTGCCAGACTGGTGGATGCTCTGGTAACTGCCCAATAACACACTATCCAATCCTGATGCCACAATATGTGCCCTCTGGTGTCCATTTTAGACCTGCAAGCTCCTTGCAAATCCATTTCCAAACCCCTCTGTCGACATGCGCCAAATTACTTCAAATCGGTGAATGCAGACATGCCCTCAGTGCCAAAGTTAGCAGGTAACAACATTTCAAGTTAAGGTCTAAGTAGGCGTGGTTAAAGAATATGATTTTTTAAATTAATTATTCACAATTGGACAGTGGGTTATTAGCACTTGTACTTTATAGCCTTATATTTTTCTTACAAAGACATTTCAAAAGGTAAACTGTAAAAACATTTAAGACAAACAAATGTACAAGTTTTATTATATATGATTGACGTAAAACTACTTGCCCAAACTTAAAGGTGTATCATCGGTTGCAAGTTAAAAGCTAGACCGTGTAGTGTTTGGCGGGGGTAGGGGGTATTGTTCAGTTAGTGGACTACGACTAACAATTTTAATATCCAGGTAAACTAAATTTAGATGTCTGCTTTAATGAGCAACTAAAAAAAAAAGTTGTTTGCAGACAATATTGACGTTTAACAGAACATTAACAGGTTCAGACTTACAATTCTTTTAGTGAGTCTTGTAAATAACGTTATAGCAGAATTTAAGTCACATTCGACCAGAAAACACTCACAACCCTATTGTTCATCGCCTGGAGCTAGCAGGCTAGCTTCACTCCAAATTAAAACTTGAGAGGAACGCGGAGTGATTAAAAATACCTCACAAATTAACTGTAGTCTAAAAATAAAGCGGTGTTGCGGATACATTCGCTCCAGTTTATTTTAGTCCGTGAGCACGCGGCTATCTTTAGCTGCTAAGCTAGTATGCAGCTAACGGTCGTTCCCCCGGACCTGAATTGGCTGCTGAAAACTCACCTGGACTCATCAGAGATGTTCCGGACAAACAGAGACGTGTTTGGAGGCCTCATGTATCCGGAAATATAATGAAACACACTCAGCAGAAAGCAAAAAATCAAAATCTGTTCCGAACCGAAACCTCGAGCAGAGACACTGCGCAGTTACAGGGCGCCTTTTAGTTCTTCTTCGTTTAACCAGAGGCGCTTCAGCTCCACAGCGCCCCCTAAACACATCATCTCTAAATGATTTCTTCTTCTTATAAAGTGGTCAGTTACGTCATGTCATACTTTTAAATGATGAACACTTGTTAGATGCAGTACAGTTCGGTACAGTTTCAGTTAAGTGTGAGCTAAGGTCAATTTCTACTCTTTCAGTTTATACCAGGAGTATTAAAATTAAGATAAAGAGGAAAACGCTTATCCTTTTTTGTCAAAATAAGGGGGTTGACTTTTATTTCTTTTCAGAAACTCGCTACAGAGGCAGATGCAACTTTTTGGAAGAGGCGGTGTGGGAAGCAAACATGGTTGACTTCGGCAACAACGGGTCAGCAGGGGTCGCTGTTCTACAGGGAACATTTAGAGGAGGCGTTATACAGCAATTTACTGGTAGACGGGTTATTCTACAGGTTGATATTGATCAGACACAGTTTATAATAATGAACATTTACGGCTTTAAGAACCAAAATATCAGTTTATTATCAAAGATAGATAGGAGAACCAATTCAATGCTATCCCCATTTCCTGCAGTAACAATGATATGGGGAGGCTACATAATCAAGAATTTCAAAAGCAAGCCTGGGACCCCTTACAAATCTAAAACCCAGGCAAAATTTTTTCAAAAATTATGGTCAACTTTGGGAACTGTGAGATATAAATCAAAAAAAGGCATATTAAAAATAGGGAAAATTGTAACACATAATAAAAAAGAGAAAGAAATGCTTATAATGTCCAGGATAATGGCGTTAGCTGAGGACATTAAATTGCCTGAAGAAGAATAGTGAGAATACTGAATGATAAAGTTTTAATCAGACAGTTTATGAAGACAAAGCAAGAGGTGCATTTATGAGATCTAGAAGGAAATAGCTTAAACATGGAGAAAAATGCACCAGATTTTCATTTAACCTAGAGAAAAGGAATTTTGAGCTTTCATTAGTAGGAAAACTTAAAGTGAATAAGTTAATATGTGAAGATGAAAGAATTGTGTCCAAATACGTTACAACTTTCTACCAGGAATTATACACAGCAGATTAAGAAATGAAGAAAGCCTGGATGTGTTCCTTAGAGCCTAAAATGAGGATTCCAATGCTATCCATCCCTCCTTTAACACACGCTGCAATCAAGAGATTAATCTAAAAGAAATTAAAGAAGCTATTTGCAATATAAAAAATAATAAATCCCCTGGGAATGTTGGGTTAACAAGTGAACTCTTCACCACGGCTTGATTAAATTAACTTCTGAACCAAAAAAAATTAACTTAATATCGAGAATTTGAGACACATCAGTCACTGATGTTAAGATATTTTCACTTATTTTTGGACAAAAAAATATTATTGATTAAGAACAATCTGGGTTTATGACAGATAGATATATTTGTAACAACATCCATTTGATTTGATTAGGTGTGATTGGCTATAATGAATATATATCCAACATTAGTTAGAAAAAAGTAATTATAAAGCATTTGACACTAAAGTCATAAATTTTTGTTTAAAACCAGACAACACCTCGGATTTGGGACTTTTTTAAGAGCTATTGCTGCTCTTCACAAAGGTTGCAATAACTCAGTTAAACGTTTCTCAGTTCCTGGCTTTTCGGTTCCAGTTCAGATTCAGCTGAGCTCCCAAAGAACTCCACAAATAATAACCTAATTAATTAAAACTTAGTGCAACGTTTTCTGACCTGGATTCACAGAGAATCCAAGGAGAATCTTTGGAGCCATGTTTGAGATAGCTCAGAAATTAACAGACATTTCTTTGTTTCAGCACATTTATTTATTCTTGCAATATTTCTGATTAAATGAAGGTCTAAGTGAAATGCTTAGATTAACCCAGTCGTCTATATTCTGATCAGGCCCGTTTGCTCCTGCTGATGAAAGTCACTGATCCGGCCGTGGCCGTCTGGAGAAAAACAGAAGCAGAAAGAAGAAGAAGAAAAAAACACATTCCTGAATATTAATAAGAACAATAAAACTGATTATCTACTGATTTTCACATCTATCTGCTCCTCACCTCAATCATTTCATCTCCTTGAATTTCTCGGACAGATGTGAACTTGTTGGTCTCACAAATCAGCTTCCCATTTTCTTCCCTGACAGTGCACTGTTCCAGAACATGAATACTGTATGGATACATGGATCCTAAAACTTTATGCAAATGCATTTCAATCAGATGTAGCAATGCAACTAAGATGTTTTCTCCTGCTCTTCATTTTTTTTTTGCTCTTGCTGCTGTAATTCAGATTATTTCAGTTTTTATTTAGTCATTAAGGCCAAACAGGACCGCATCCAGATATTTTACATGTTCCTGATTTCGCTGTGTGCAGGAGCAGTTTTAGGTTACCTTTAACTTCCTGCCATCCAGAGAGCAGATTTCCGACTCTTTCCCAATGGTGAAGCTGTTGACCCTGCTGTAGAACGGAGTCTTCATGGTGCAGGTGAAGTCTCTGCCAGTCTGCTTGATCACCATCACTGGTTTCACATCCTTACGCATCTTCACAACGACCTCAGGTGCACCTATAATCAAGTTTAAACATATGAAGACTGCACACAGGAAAAGTGAGCTTTAGATGAAATCATCTTCTTACCAATGATTTTCAGGAATTCTTCCAGGTTCTCCTCAGAATAAACCTTCCAGGTGCCGTTGAAGTCCATGTCTGCTGGTTGTGTTGTGGATTCAGAGCATATAGTCACAGTTACATCAGCTGCTGGTTGGCATGTTGGGGACTTTAAGCTCCCTTATATGTGTCAGTGGAATTTCCTTTGAGAACTGAGCTTTCCAGCAGTCTAACACCTTCTACATGCGTCATTGCTGAGCTTTTTATCACCTTTTTCCACATAACATCTGAGATGGCCCTTAGCAGAAGGAAACCTGACAAAAGTAAAACAGAGCAGTGGTTAGCACCGTTGCCTTGAATCAAGAAGGTTCTGGCCTCAAATCCTGAGCCGGCATGTTTCACCCGACCACGCTTGGATTTAGTGCAGTTTTTCTTTGGCATTTTACTTGATTTCCTTTCATTTAAAAATAACTTCTTGATAGCAACTTTCAACTAAGTCCATTTCCCCCAACCCTTGCCTGGTGTCACATCTTTGCTAAACCTTTAAATTTATGACAATTCGTTTTTGCTTTCACAGCATAAATCAGTTTGATTTTATTAGAAGTTTATGTCACTTAAATCCTATATAAATCAACATATCGACTTAATTTGTTTAACCACAATTAATGTATTTAAATCTTACTCTGCAGATCGGGACTTGGTGATATTTGGGTGGGATTCCTCAGGGCATTGTTGTCAGCCCGCTTTTATTCAGTATCTACACGGCCCCACCCCTTCTGTATGAGCTGGAAACAACAGATGACCAACAGGAAGATGATGCATGACAGCTCCTGCATCAGGTCTTTACTCCATTTGTTTCTTTTCTTTAAAAGATGACTTTCAGAGACTGTTCATCTGCTTTTTGGATGCATGAACATTTGTTTAGCCTCCAGACAGATCAGGTTTTCAACCAATATCTCTGTAAAACAAAAAAGGATTACTCTGCCTTTTAAACAGTAGCATCTTTTTATTTTTTGTAGATTTAACCAGACAAACTGGAATACTCCACTAAAAATGAACAAACAAATAATGAAAAAAAGTGAAAAAGATGCCAAAGTCCAAATAAAGACCTTCAGACAGCTGAGAGAAGCACTGATTTAAACCACTTTAAAAGATTACAGGAACGTCTGACTCACTGGAAGGTATATGAAAATATGGATGTACTACTGGAGGCCTTTTGCTCATTTAACATCACCAGAAACAACACAATGAAGCAATTTAGCAATAAACCTTTATTGTATTAAAGTTTTCCTTCATTTGATGAATGTTTCCAACACAACATATAAAAGAACAGAAAAATGCAGCAGCAGCTAAAGCAGTTCAGTTTTGTGAGATCCAGACGTTAAAATTCCCTTTAAAGTTTTAAAGTATGCTCCGTTAGGAGGAACATAAAGAAATATCATGGCCTGTTCATGAAACACTCATTTCCAACAGGAGTCCATGTTTTCTTCAGCCACGTTAGAGTCCCTGAGGAAACACGATGAGTCAGGCAGCGATCATCAGAACAACAAAAGCTTTGGTCGAACATGTGCAGTTTTACTCTAAAGTCACCTGAAAGAAGTGATCTGTGGTTTCTGTCTGAGCAGCTGTTTGGTGATCTCTCAGGAGGATGGGATTGGTTTTTATTAGTAAAGAAATATTTTGACTGAATCCTTTAGATTTATTTTTTAATTATAAGGACAAATATGTCGAGGCCAAGGTTTAATTTATCCCATGAAATTAGGTTAAATCGGGAGCAACTGAATACAGCACAAGCTTTAAAAGCACAACTTGGTATGTAACTGACTTCATGCACGTGATTAGTTAAGGCTAGCTAAAAACTGAACATCCAGGTGGAAATGTTTTAAGCTTCATCCTGGAAACAAAAAGATTAACATCGATACTCTGAAAACATTTTATTTTTAGTCAAACACAATCACCATGCAGCCAGTACAGCAGTCCTGCATGTCTATGATCATTTGGTCCAATTTAGCTGAAACCTAATTAAAGCAAGATGCACATTTTTATACCAGTAGTCTGTTGTTCTGGGGCAGCTGAGCTGAGAAGATCCACAGGTACGGTCTGTAAAACTGTAACTGGTTTACACTGAAATAAACAGTTTGTGACCCAGGAGGAGCAGTGAGAACTGGACAGGGTTTGGTCCACATGCAGGCAGTTACACAGATATCAATGCATCTAACAGTCAGCTGGAGCAGTGAGTGAAGGTCAGCAGACACAGAGGGTTTCTCAGAGACACATTGGACAGCATCTGGGGTGATTCTTATCATTTACATCCCATCTCTGGTCCATTAGTAGACCAGTTGAGACCATTCCTCATGAGTTCTGGACTGTTTATGTCAGCTTGGTTTGGTGCTGGTGCTACAGAAAGTGAACCTTCTTAGCTTGGATCTACCAGAACAAAGTCTTCATAGAATTGCACAGTAGCATTAGCACACTGACAGCATTTATAAATATGTCTCTAAAACTGTTCAGAACCAGTTTTAATTAAAGCAGTTCTGGAGGACTCCTGCAGGATTCCTCCTCAGGGTACCATGAACACCTACAAAGCAATGACTGAAGCCCCTAATATTCTGAGCTGGAGGACTGAGTCAAACAGAGAAATCTCATTTTCATCTGATCAATCTTCATCTACGTTATCCCAACGTTGAGGTACAATGATGTAGGATATTCCTGATCCATCCTTCCTTTCTTTCCATTTTTCCCAAATTTCCCAGTGTTTCTCAGGTTTTTAAAGGTTTTTCTTTGGGCTTTGGCTGCTTTTCGCTCGTTTTTATTCCAGTCCTGAGACATCTTCATCCAATTAATTCTGACCGATAATTCATTCAGATGTAAAATAACTTTATCAACTTGACTAATTAATCAACGGCGACTTCCTGGTAGCAACAATCCAAAGAAATGAGCTGTTTAAGGACGTTTGAACAGTGCTGTGACTTTATTATTACTGTTATAAGCAGAGCTCCATCCTTTGTGCTTTTAGGGGGAGGGGCTTGTTAAATACTCTGTTTTGGTACTCATCCTTACTCATTATAAACATCATCTGCACCATCATCATCATCAGCCTTCATCATGACAAGAAAAAGCTGCTTCCTTCCTCATCCTCATTCGGACCAGGATCGCTGAGGCAACGAGATGGTTTCTGCCTCTCTGACTGGTCCTCGGACTGCGGGGCGGGGCTTCGATCTGTGCTCTGTGGTGACTCGTCCAGCAGGGAGGTGTCAGAGGGGCGGAGTTTTAGCTGAATAGCTCCGCCCCCAGGACTTTCACTGTCATCATAGGTGTAAACTTTGTGTTCTGAAAATAAGAATCAGAAAACAAACTGAATTAAAATTAAATGAATATGAAACATAAATTGAAATGAGATCTAAAGTTATAAGTTCTGTTTTATTATAATTAACAATTTAGCTTTTAAATCTGCATTGTGAGAAGATGGACCTGCATGATGACGCTCCACAAATTAGGAAAGAATACAACTTGTCGGAAAATTGTAGATCTAAAATTCACAGATAAATGAGAAAAATCACAGAGCTGATTAAAAATACAGTTCCTCACATAAAGATTAGAAGTAATCTGCAGGTTTCTGCCTCATCATGAAACCATTAGGAATCTGAAGGAGTTTCAGGAAGCAGCCACAGCTGGCCGGCAGTGATCACCGATCAATTAGACAGATCTGCATCCAGAACCATCATCCATCAGCAGTTGACGGAACCACATGGAGCAGGGATAACCTTGGAGAACCTTAGTCCAGCTCTACAACCCAGAGTTATTCACAGACCTACTGAGCAGAGAAGAAGCCTGATGTTAACCTCAGAGGAGGAGTCAGCTTCTCTGGGCTCAAAGGCTTCTGGGATGGACCATCACACAGGGTAAACATGGATCAGTTCTCCAGATGTTTGTTGGAAAAGGAGCATCCAGCCTGTTGTCAGCAACCAGTCCCTGCAGCCAGGCTCTGTGATGGTAGGAGGTTGCTTCATGGTCTGGGCTTGGATCATTTCCTCTTCAGTAAAGGGAGCATTGTTGCAGAAAGTCCAGCAGAGATTATAGAGCAACATCTGCTGCCTCCAGGACCACATATTTTCTGGAGTTGTCCAGAGAAAAATAACCACATTCTGGACTCAGGTTCTCTAGCTGCAAAACAGGCCCTCATCATCCCACCTCCAACAGCGTGCTTGACAGCTGGTAGAAGCTGTTTGTCCCGATATTCCACATATTCCAATGACATGGCTGAGGAAGAAAAGGGTACTGCTACTGGACGACCTGCCTAAAGTTCTGATCTTCCCCAGCCGAGAATGTTGCAGAACTTTCAAACCAAAAATGGCAAGATGACCTCTTGCTGTTTGCAGCAGAATGGGACAAAATAACTAGAAACTCTTCATGGTTTGTCTTTAATGTTGGGAGACGGTTAAGGAGAAGGACTGGAAAAACAGACTGGAACGAACTTTTTACTGAAATGCATAAAGGTTCAAGGAACTTAAGCTGATAAGAAGTTTATTTAGTAGTAAATTTAAAAATCCGCAATTAAACGTTTGTATTTCTAGGTAATAGGATGTTTATGACAAAAATCCTAAATCCTCCTTGGAAAATTATCTTTGATTATTCCTTAAATATTTAATTAGAGTAAACACAATAAAGCCAGAATATATCATCTTTTTCTTTCATTTCTAAAACAAAGAAAGATATTTTAAGTTTTTAACTAAAGCTTTTTATATGATATAAAAACACAACCAAGCAGACTTGGCAGGCCCAAGCGCATAGTGAGGGTCTGCTGGGAACGTCTGGCGGAGCCCTCGGCCAGGGATGTATTCAACTCCCACCTCCGGGAGAGCTTTGACCAGATTCCGGGGGATGTTGGAGACATAGAGTCTGAGTGGACCATGTTCTCCTCATCTATTGTCAATGCTGCTGCCCGTAGCTGCGGCCGTAAGGTCTGCGGTGCCTGTTGCGGCGGCAATCCCCGAACCTGGTGGTGGACACTGGCAGTAAGGAACGCTGTCAAGCTGAACAAGGAGTCCTATCGGCTATGGTTGGCTTGTGGGACTCCTGAGGCGACTGACGGGTATGGTGAGGCCAAGCGTGCCACGGCCCGGGCTGTGGCAGAGGCAAAAACTCAGGCCTGAGAGGAGTTTGGTGAGGCCATGGAGAAGGACTACTGGTTGGCCTCGAAGCGATTCTGGCAAACCATCCGGCGCCTCAGGAGGGGGAAGCAGTGCTTCGCCAACACTGTTTACAGTGGGAGTGGGAGGCTGCTGACCTCGAATGAAGACATTATCAGGCGGTGGAAGGAGTACTTCGAGGATCTCCTCAACCCTGCCATCATGCATTCCCTGGTGGAAACAGAGGCTGGGGACTCGGGGTTGGACTCTTTCATCACCCAGGCTGAAGTCATCGAGGTGGTTAAAAAGCTCCGCGGTGGCAGGGCTTCAGGGATAGATGAGATCCGCCCTGAGTACCTCAAGTCTCTGGATGTTGTAGGGCTGTCATGGTTGACACGCCTCTTCAACATTGCATGGCGGTCGGGGACAGTGCCTCTGGACTGGCATACTGGGGTGGTGGTTCCCCTTCATAAGAAGGGTAATCGGAGGGTGCGTTCCAACTATAGGGGGATCACACTCCTCAGCCTCCCTGGTAAGGCCTACGCCAGGGTATTGGAGAGGAGAGTCCGGCCGATAGTCGAACCTCGGCTTCAGGAGGAGCAGTGTGGTTTTCCTCTCGGCCGCGGAACACTGGACCAGCACTAAGTCGGACTCCAGCAGGGCTGCCCTTTGTCACCGGTCCTGTTCATAACTTTTATGGACAGCATTTCTAGGCGCAGCCACGGGCTGCAGGGGGCCTGGTTTGGGGACCAGTGGATTTGGTCTCTTCTTTTTGCAGATGACGTGGTCCTGCTGGCCCCCTCTAGCCAAGACCTACAGCATGTGCTGGGACGGTTCGCAGCCGAGTGTGAAGCGGCTGGGATGAAGGTCAGCTCCTCCAAGTCAGAGGCCATGGTTCTCGACCGGAAAAGGGTGGCTTGTCCTCTTCAGGTTGGAGGGGAGTTCCTGCCTCAAGTGGAGGAGTTCAAGTATCTCGGGGTCTTGTTCACGAGTGAGGGAAGAATGAAGCGGGAGATCGACAGACGGATTGGTCCGGCTGCCGCAGTAATGGGGGCACTGTGCCGGTCCGTTGTGGTGAAGAGAGAGCTGAGCCGAAAAGCGAAGCTCTCAATTTACCGGTTGGTCTACGTTCCTACCCTCACCTATGGCCATGAACTTTGGGTCACGACCGAAAGAACGAGATCCCGGATACAAGCGGTTGAAATGAGCTTCCTCCGTAGGATGGCCGGGCACTCCCTTAGAGATAGGGTGAGGAGCTCGGCCATCCGGGAGGGGCTCGGAGTAGAGCCGCTGCTCCTCCACATCGAGAGGAGGCTCGGGCATCTATATCAGATCATGCCTGGATGCCTTCCTCGGGAGGTGTTCCAGGCACGTCCCACCGGGAGGAGGCCCAGGGGACGCCCCAGGACACACTGGAGGGACTATGTCTCTCGGCTGGCCTGGGAACGCCTTGGGCTCCCCCCGGAGAAGCTGGAGGAGGTGTCTGGGGAGAGGGACGTCTGGGTGTCTCTGCTGAGTCTGCTGCCCCCGCGACTCGGTCCCGGATAAAGTGGAAGACGACGAGTACGAGCACAACCAAGTAGCTTTAATGTTAGTTTGTTTGTTATATTTATTTCTTTTCTCTTTTTCCTGTGGTGGTTATACAATTTCAGGAAAAATGACAAAATATTTTCATCTTTTTTTATATAAATCTTTTGATTTGAGTCTCTATGATGAAAAGATAATGGTTCAGTGAAGTCAAGGAGAGAAAATGTCCCATTTCCATGGAAACTGACCTGGTTCAAACCAGACTTTCCTCACTGAGGGGGTCTCCTGTCGCTTTGCAGGAACGGTGAGGTAGTGACTCATCTGTGAGTGAGAGAAAGCAGCAGAAGTTATCTCCAGACGTCTGGACGGTGGGTTCTGCCCGGATGGATCTGAT
Organism: Crenichthys baileyi; assembly: GCA_036173005.1. Taxonomy (NCBI): domain Eukaryota; kingdom Metazoa; phylum Chordata; class Actinopteri; order Cyprinodontiformes; family Goodeidae; genus Crenichthys; species Crenichthys baileyi. The sequence continues at coordinate 187,747 of JAHHUM010000633.1, forward strand.
GTAGAACTGGACTTATTCTACAGTCAAACTGGCAGAACTCACAGAATCACAGGCTTCACATAAACTGACCCAAATGTGAGTGGTCCCTGAAGCCCCTGTTCATCAGTCAACAGTTTGCTTTATTGCTAGATCAGAATCAGCTTTATTGCTTGTTTTAAGTTTGTACAGACAAACAAGGAATTTGACTCCAGTACACTTTGCATGTGTGTGTGTGTGTGTGTGTATGTATATATATATATATTCTGATACTTAATAATGAAAGGAAATATAATTAAAACGTTGCCATATTGACTGCCAGTCAAATGTAAAAAGTTAAATTAATAGCTAACCCTAACAGCAGAAAACTGTTTAAACAGGGAAAGATGATAAGAAGATGTTTTTAAAGATTATTTTCTTGCAAGTCTGCTACTGGATTTGAATCACAGAATCGGAAGGAGGGTTGATTTCATTTTGGGTTAATGATGGATCGCTCTTTTTGGGGTTATGTAGCAGCTGATCCAGGCAGCCAGAACTCACCCTCCTCTCCATCTCCACCCTCTGCCTCCTGAAGCGAACCTCACTCATGTCGTCTTCACACGGATCCATGAAGAGGTCGTGTCTGCTGTACGAGCGCAGCTGAGAGAGGAAAAAAACCAGGGATGAGCATCTAACACCTTCCTGCTGTGACATCCTGAAACCCAGCACCCGTCATTATCACATCCAGGGCTCCCAGACATCTTCCTCACCTTTTGCCGGGTGTTCTGCAGGTTGGCCCGCAGGATCTTCCGGATCTCGGCCTCGCGGGTCTTGGAGAGCCTCGGGATTGTTCTTTGTGGGGCCGCTTCTCTCTGATGCTGGATGTTTCTTTTGGAGAGGCAGAAATAATCATTAAACTTAAAAGGGAACATAGAAACTCTTGGATGAGATGCTTACTTGCTTAGTTTATGGACTTCTAGGATAATTATTATTTCTAAAAGTGACTTATCAGAAATTAATATTTCTTAAAGACAAACCAATTAAACCTCAAAGTGAATGTATATATTTATCAGTCACACCACCTATCTGATTGTTCTCTACATTCAAGAACCTTCTTCCTCTGTGTTTTTGTGTCTGATGCTTCTTCTCAAACCCCCAGTGGGTTGCGACAGATGGCTGCTAAGACTGATGCCTGGTTCTGCTCAGACTGATGTCTGGTTCTGCTCAGACTGATGCCTGGTTTTCATCAGACTGATGTCTGGTTCTGCTCAGACTGATGCCTGGTTCTGCTCAGACTGATGTCTGGTTCTGCTCAGACTGATGCCTGGTTCTGCTCAGACTGATGTCTGGTTCTGCTCAGACTGATGTCTGGTTCTGCTCAGACTGATGCCTGGTTCTGCTCAGACTGATGCCTGGTTCTGCTCAGACTGATGTCTGGTTCTGCTCAGACTGATGCCTAGTTCTGCTCAGACTGATGTCTGGTTCTGCTCAGACTGATGCCTGGTTTTCCTCAGACTGATGTCTGGTTCTGCTAAGACTGATGTCTGGTTCTCCTCAGACTGATGCCTGGTTTTCCTCAGACTGATGTCTGGTTCTGCTCAGACTGATGCCTGGTTTTCCTCAGACTGATGTCTGGTTCTGCTCAGACTGATGCCTGGTTTTCCTCAGACTGATGTCTGGTTCTGCTCAGACTGATGCCTGGTTTTCATCAGACTGATGTCTGGTTCTGCTCAGACTGATGCCTGGTTCTGCTCAGACTGATGTCTGGTTCTGCTCAGACTGATGCCTGGTTCTGCTCAGACTGATGTCTGGTTCTGCTCAGACTGATGTCTGGTTCTGCTCAGACTGATGCCTGGTTCTGCTCAGACTGATGCCTGGTTTTCCTCAGACTGATGTCTGGTTCTGCTCAGACTGATGCCTGGTTCTGCTCAGACTGATGTCTGGTTCTGCTCAGACTGATGTCTGGTTCTGCTCAGACTGATGTCTGGTTCTGCTCAGACTGATGTCTGGTTCTGCTCAGACTGATACCTGGTTCTGCTCAGACTGATGTCTGGTTCTGCTCAGACTGATGCCTGGTTCTGCTCAGACTGATGCCTGGTTTTCCTCAGACTGATGTCTGGTTCTGCTCAGACTGATGCCTGGTTTTCATCAGACTGATGTCTGGTTCTGCTCAGACTGATGCCTGGTTCTGCTCAGACTGATGTCTGGTTCTGCTCAGACTGATGCCTGGTTCTGCTCAGACTGATGTCTGGTTCTGCTCAGACTGATGTCTGGTTCTGCTCAGACTGATGCCTGGTTTTCCTCAGACTGATGTCTGGTTCTGCTCAGACTGATGCCTGGTTCTGCTCAGACTGATGTCTGGTTCTGCTCAGACTGATGTCTGGTTCTGCTCAGACTGATGCCTGGTTCTGCTCAGACTGATGTCTGGTTCTGCTCAGACTGATGTCTGGTTCTGCTCAGACTGATACCTGGTTCTGCTCAGACTGATGTCTGGTTCTGCTCAGACTGATGCCTGGTTCTGCTCAGACTGATGTCTGGTTCTGCTCAGACTGATGCCTGGTTTTCCTCAGACTGATGTCTGGTTCTGCTCAGACTGATGCCTGGTTTTCATCAGACTGATGTCTGGTTCTGCTCAGACTGATGCCTGGTTCTGCTCAGACTGATGTCTGGTTCTGCTCAGACTGATGCCTGGTTCTGCTCAGACTGATGTCTGGTTCTGCTCAGACTGATGTCTGGTTCTGCTCAGACTGATGCCTGGTTTTCCTCAGACTGATGTCTGGTTCTGCTCAGACTGATGCCTGGTTCTGCTCAGACTGATGTCTGGTTCTGCTCAGACTGATGCCTGGTTCTGCTCAGACTGATGTCTGGTTCTGCTCAGACTGATGCCTGGTTCTGCTCAGACTGATGCCTGGTTTTCCTCAGACTGATGCCTGGTTTTCCTCAGACTGATGCCTGGTTCTGCTCAGACTGATGTCTGGTTCTGCTCAGACTGATGTCTGGTTCTGCTCAGACTGATGTCTGGTTCTGCACAGACTGATGTCTGGTTCTGCTCAGACTGATGCCTGGTTCTGCTCAGACTGATGCCTGGTTTTCCTCAGACTGATGTCTGGTTCTGCTCAGACTGATGCCTGGTTCTGCTCAGACTGATGTCTGGTTCTGCTCAGACTGATGCCTGGTTCTGCTCAGACTGATGTCTGGTTCTGCTCAGACTGATGCCTGGTTCTGCTCAGACTGATGCCTGGTTTTCCTCAGACTGATGCCTGGTTCTGCTCAGACTGATGCCTGGTTCTGCTCAGACTGATGCCTGGTTCTGCTCAGAATGAGGGATTGCTGCAAAGTTAATGACTCCATGCAAACGGTGGTTTTCCTTAGATTAAACACCGACTGACATGATAAACTGAACTTGACTGATCTGTTTTATTACTACAATTAAATTAGAATGCATAGGAAAAAACAACAAGCCCACATCAGATAAACTGAATCCAAGGATTTTACAACATCTCGATGTCCTGTTTCCTTCCCGATTCATAACCTGGACAGATTGGAGACCTTTTCTTAGCTGTGGAAATTCAAAACTCACTGGGCGGAGACGGCCGACACCACGGCCGGCAGCTTGGCAGCGCTCCCACTCTCCACCAGCATCAAGGCCTGCTTCATCTCCAGCTTGTTGTAGAAGGAGATGAGCTGCGGCTCGTTGTAGCGCTCGCCTGCGATCAGCCACTTCTTTACGTACGTCTTATTGAAGCGATTTAGCCTGAAATGCATCATTAGAGGATTTTGTCTGTTAGAGGTTACATATGTTCAAAGTGAGACATAAAGCAGCTCCTAAAATCTCAAGTCACACCTAAAGACCTGATAACCGGTAAAAGACAAGCACTGATGATGAACTGCAGGGGTTGGACAATGAAACTGAAACACCTGGTTTTAGACCACAATAATTTATTAGTATGGTGTAGGGCCTCCTTTTGCGGCCAATACAGCGTCAGTTCATCTTGGGAATGACATATACAAGTCCTGCACAGTGGTCAGAGGGATTTTAAGCCATTCTTCTTGCAGGATAGTGGCCAGGTCACTACGTGATACTGGTGGAGGAAAAACGTTCCTGACTCGCTCCTCCAAAACACCCCAAAGTGGCTCAATAATATTAGATCTGGTGACTGTGCAGGCCATGGGAGATGTTCAACTTCACTTTCATGTTCATCAAACCAATCTTTCACCAGTCTTGCTGTGTGTATTGGTGCATTGTCATCCTGATACACGGCACCGCCTTCAGGATACAATGTTTGAACCATTGGATGCACATGGTCCTCAAGAATGGTTCGGTAGTCCTTGGCAGTGACGCGTCCATCTAGCACAAGTATTGGGCCAAGTGAATGCCATGATATGGCAGCCCAAACCATCACTGATCCACCCCCATGCTTCACTCTGGGCATGCAACAGTCTGGGTGGTACGCTTCTTTGGGGCTTCTCCACACCGTAACTCTCCCGGATGTGGGGAAAACAGTAAAGGGGGACTCATCAGAGAACAATACATGTTTCACATTGTCCACAGCCCAAGATTTGCGCTCCTTGCACCATTGAAACCGACGTTTGGCATTGGCATGAGTGACCAAAGGTTTGGCTATAGCAGCCCGGCCGTGTATATTGACCCTATGGAGCTCCTGACGGACAGTTCTGGTGGAAACAGGAGAGTTGAGGTGCACATTTAATTCTGCCGTGATTTTGGGCAGCCGTGGTTTTATGTTTTTTGGATACAATCTGGGTTAGCACCCGAACATCCCTTTCAGACAGCTTCCTCTTGCGTCCACAGTTAATCCTGTTGGATGTTGGTTCGTCCTTCTTGGTGGTATGCTGACATTACCCTGGATACCGTGGCTTCTTGATACATCACAAAGACTTGCTGTCTTGGTCACAGATGCGCCAGCAAGACGTGCACCAACAATTTTCCTCTTTTGAACTCTGGTATGTCACCCATAATGTTGTGTGCATTTCAATATTTTGAACAAAACTGTGCTCTTACCCTGTTAATTGAACCTTCACACTCTGCTCTTACTGGTGCAATGTGCAATCAATGAAGACTGGCTACCAGGCTGGTCCAATTTAGCCATGAAACCTCCCACACTAAAATGACAGGTGTTTCAGTTTCATTGTCCAACCCCTGTAGTGTCAAGACAAGACGGAGGAGCCAGTTTCTTTGAGATTAATAGATTTGTAAATAATCAACCTTATTAAATGGCCACATTAAACATTTTAAATTAAATTAAATTTAATTAAACAGAATCATTTACATGAGATCAAAACTGGGTTGAATCAGAATCTGACCGTTAGGCTCAATTATAATTTGGAGTAAATTTAAATGACCTGATATGAAGTAAACAGGACTTTTTCTACAGTGCACCGTGGACAGAAATAAACTCTTTAATCAACACACTCCAACCACTTCATCAAATTATTGGTAAATGTTGCATTTCACACATAACCGTTTAATCCAAATAAGGGTTGGGGATAGGACACAGACATGATTTATTCACCATAAATAAGAAGTTTTTCCTTTCGGCTTAAACCACAGGAAGTTTGTGGTGTTGTATTTCTGTACAGAAACAAACCACTTCCTGTTTTTTCTGTGGTCACACTGAGTTTCAGAATAAAATGTCCATCAGAATAAAGATATTTCCACAACGTGTCCATAACGTTGTCCTTTGCTCACCTGAGACAGCGGAGTAAAACCATGGAAATATTTTCTGTCAGGTAATCCTAATTCATCCACTGACATCTCTCTGTACTTTCTGCAGGGTTGCATTCAGTGTTCCGACACATTTCTGTGTCAGAAGTCCAACTTTTAAATATTCAAACTTCAGTCATCAGGTAACAAGAAGGAAATTATATTTCATTATACTGGGTCTTAGGTTTTCCAGAATAACCCAGAGCTCAAAGATACATACTAACATACTGATAAAAGTTTTTATTACACTTTGAATTTAGTGAGATTTTTTCATGTTCCAACCACAAACCTCCGTTTTTTGGGGGGATTTTCAGTGACAGGCAGTATAAAAGTTTCTATATTTGTAAGGTGGAAGATAATTGGTACAAAGTTTTCACAATAGTCTGAAGAGTGTGGTGTGCATTTATATTCAGCCCCTCTAAACCATCTCATCGTATCTCTGGCTGTATGTTCAGGGTGGTCGTCCTGCTGGATGGTGAACCTCCACAGGATTGTCCTGAAAGAAAACTCCATCCACCCTCACATTAACTCTGATGAGCTTCTCATGCTGCCACCACCATGTTTCCCTGTGAGGATATATTTATAGGGCGATATGCAGTGCTACTTTTCCGCCACATATTGTTTTGCATGTAGGTCAGAAAGTAAAATTCTGGTCTCCTCTGAGCAGAGCACCTTCTTCCACATGAAGATGTTTGAACCTCTTCCACAGGTCTTCTTCAGTTCTGAGCTCTTGGTGAGGAGTAGCCAGGTTTTTAAGCTCCTGGGTTCAATTCACATGCAGGTCTGTGCTGCTCATCCCTCGGCATGTTGTTGATCATCTCTGACCTCTTAGCTTTGTTACCCTGGTCACATAAATGAAAGTGTGAACTGCCCTTAAGCTTCTTTAAAAGGAGTTTCAGTGCTGTGTTGTATGTGGGGGGAAAGGTGACACCTCAGTGCTCCATGGTTAGGAGATGGTTTCTCATGTCTGACGTAAACGTCTTCCTTTACTCCTCCATTTGTCTTCTCTGACTCTGCACAGAGAAGACAAATAGAAGAGGCTGAAGCATCTTCAAGAATTACAAAAAGTCCAGTTGCTTTTGATTCTGTTTTTCCAACAACCTTGACCTGGATGACTGAGAAACTACACCAGCATCTTCTATCACATGTTTGTTGTTTATCCCACAAAATGCAACCAGGACGTTTTCCGGTTTTCTTCCCACCACTCTTCCATGAAGATCATATTTGTTTGTGGACAGTTTCTCTATTTACCATTTACACCTGGTGGCACTGGGCTTTATTTAGGGGTATTAGTGTACGTAGGTTGCAGATGTTGGAGACTGATTTTATAGATGAACCACGTGGAAATCATAAATATGTTTTAAATCTTAACATAACTTCTCTCCAGAGAAAGAGCAGGATGCTAATTAGGGGGAACAACCGTCTGTTCCTCAGCTGAAACATGGAGGAGATGGACTGAGTTTGCAAAAAATGTTTTCTTTTCTTAGCAGGAAATGTGTTCATTAAGTAGATTAAAAACTTAATTTTAATACCTTATTTTTTAAAAAAATGGTAGTTTTGCATAAACATCACCAGCTCATAAACACATAGAAAACAGGAGAAATGTTTGAAAAGTCCTACTTGTCTTTCCAGTGATGATGTCCATAATGTCCACAGATGTCTTCGATTCCTGTAAGCAGGTGATCCAGAAACTATGGACAACATTTAGATGTTGTTTTAGTATATTTTGAATTAACAGTTTGAAACAGGAGCAGATGTTTCATATCATTGGGAAGAATGACTGAAAGTCCCACCTGTGTGTGAATCTCCTCGTTTATTGACCCTTTGCTCTCCTTCTTCCTCTTCACGGCCAGGAGCTCCACCAGAGGCCTGATGGTCATCCCCTGAGGATGGAAACAGACATTACACCAAACACATACCAGTTTGTTTTTAAAGATTTGGTTTTTATTATGATTTGTTTTAATAAAAACTAATCAACAGTTCAAATGTCTGTGTTTGACCACACCTGCACAAAGACGGTGAAGAAGATGACTGTGATGATGGCGGTGAGGAACATGTGCTTCATCTCGTTGTCGGTCAGAAGGAATCCCAGAGAGAAGGCGATTGCTCCTCGCAGGCCACCGTAGGCCACGATGAACTGGTCCTTTTTGGTCAGCTTCACAATACGAAATTTATTTATAATGAATGTGAGACCAACGACTCCTGAAACACAGAACCATTTTTTACAGAACTGAATAAAAGCAACAGTGCTAACAAGGGCAAAAAACCCACGAGTTTCTAATGGAAAAACCCAGTAGAACTAGTAGAAACAGATGTTGTATCACTGTTTAACTAAACTGACCCAACACTCTGGAGAGGAGACAGAGGATGAGGGTGAAGATCACAAAGATCCAGTTCCAGTTGTGGGGACCTTCCACTGTGGAAACCCCGAGGAAGATGAAGATCAGTGTCTCACTCACGCTGCTCCACATCTTCAGGAAGTATTTGATGGTTGTGTAGGACTTGTGGGAGATGTTGGCCTCCACATATGGCCGCATAATTACACCACAGGCAATCAAACTGTTTTGGATGTGGGAGAACCAAAGAAAAGAGGTGAAGAAGTTCTCAAAAGCTTACAGGTTTAACACCAATATGAAAGAATGTTTCAGCCCTAACAGCCCCGACCACTGGACCTCTGAAGGTCTGCTGTGCTATCTGACACTAACCTGTCAGAAACCCAACAAAACCTGGAGGAGATTAAACATTTTCTGAATTCTGTATAAACGCTACAATCAGCTATGAATATTCTCAGCAAACGTCTGAGGTGCTCCTCCACTTACGACATGATCCCTGACAGATGGAAGACCTCTGCAGAGAGGTAAGCCATGTAGCTGTAGAGGAAGACAAACAGGGGCTCGATGACACGGGAGTGCGAGGTGAAGCGGGACGTGAAGGCTCCCAGGATGCCGTAGATGACTCCTGCCAGGATGCCGCCAAGTGAAACCACAAAGAAAGAGACCACACCGAGGAAGGCGTCCCTAGCGGTCACAGTTCCTGCGTGGGAAAACTCCTCAAACAGGTGATACAGAACCTGTAGGAGAAACAGCCATGGCAAATATTCTAACTGTGCTGCTTCAGTGTGAGTCAGCTGAATGCATCAAAAACTGGCTTAAGTTAGAAATATTTAATCTAAAAAGCAATATTAATCCTGATATTAGCAACAAACTAAACAAAATTATGATTTTAGAAACAGATCCAGGTTCTACATTTTACTTTCAATGTGTAACATTTTTCCCCCATTTCCTCTAAATAAAAACCAGTTCAGGCTAAACTAGACATGAAATTACCATCAGTGAGTCTGTGGCAGCCATGGTTTCTCCAGTTGCTTGATTTGTGATTAACCTGCTGATGCACCGTCCTTAAAAAACTGCTTTTTATTTGGCATTGGGCGTCGCAGTTTCAAGAATTTCTGATTAGAATACCCAGAATATTATTCCTGCCAGTGGCAAAGCTGGGGCGGATGTCTTCCAAGTTTTGGTTAAAAAAACATATTTGATTCACCTGAAGATGAGCAAAAATTTTTTAAATTAACCAAGTAGTCGTACTTAATGTTTTCAAGTAAAATAAACATATAAATTATGTATATACTTTTACAGTTAAATAATCTTGACTGAAAAACAGTTTGTCCAGTAAAAACTCAGTGGATTTTGTCTCTCCCTTGTGGAGGAATAAAACTTAATCTTCACATTAATTTTGGTTGTGCTGTTTGAGAATTTTTACAATGTTGACGTTTATCCTGCAATTAGAATTTCTTGCCTCATTTCTGAGGTTTTTCTTCCATTAGTTCTGAAACTTTCTGAAGTTTTTAACAAGGCTAAGGATACATTTCTCACCACATATCACCCTCCCTCCATGTTTCCAGCTTACCACAGTGACAGCGTCATTAAGAAGCGACTCTCCAAACACCAGGATGTGCAGCAGCTCGTTGATGTGGATTTCTTCAAATACGGCCAGGACCGCCACGGGGTCCACGGCCGAGATGATGGAACCAAACAGCAGACATGACAGCAGGTCAACATGGCTGACCTGGGCTGCCTCAATCTGACAGACGGCAAACATCATCCCGCCGATGAAGAAGGCATTCCACAGCGTCCCCACCACCGCAAAAACCAGGATGGTGCCCATGTTCTCTGTGAAGGCCCGGATAGGCAGGAAGTAGCCGGCATCAAGGATGATGGGAGGCAGCAGGTAGAGGAAGAAAAGCTTGGAGTCCAGGACTGGAGCCTTCTCATTCATCGCTTTGATGACACCACCAACAAGCAGGCCAACAAAGATCAGAAGACAGCTCTCTGGAACGATGTGGGATACTCTGGGTATGATGTGAAAACCTGTCAGGAGGAGAAAAAAGATCAATTTATTTAATAAAAACTTGTTGAAGGAGGAGCTCTAGACAGGACCATTGTAATAACCGATGCTTTCGGGCTTCCAAAAGTTACATTTTCTTGTTAGAGCACAGGTTTTAGTGGGAAAAAGTGGTTAAAATAAAAATTAAACTGGGAGAACTATTGGACATTTGAGAGAGAAGCCTGGTTAAAGTCTCTGGAGATGCATCAGTGTCTGTTTCATACCTAGAAACAACCAAGATGTCATAAAAATGCATCATCAGCAGCAGCCTCAGAAAATCCACTGAGCCTGGTTCTGGTTCTGCTGGAGGTTTCTTCCTGTTAAAAGGGAGTTTTTCCTCTCCACTGTCGCTACATGCATGCTCAGTATGAGGGATTGCTGCAAAGTCAACGCCAGTGACTGTCCACTGTCTCTACATGCTCATCCAGGAGGAGTGAATGCTGCAAGTCACTGACTGGATGCAATCTGCTGGGTTTCCTTAGATAGAACAACTTTTTATCCAATTTGAATAAATAACTGAATCTGACTGGACTGTTCAATGATTAAGATTAATTGGAATGTATGAACCTGACTTTTGTGAAGTGCCTTGAGACGACATGTGTTGTGAATTGGCGCTATATAATTATAAATAAACTGAACTGAATTGAATACTTTTTAAGGCACTGTCACTAACTAATTACCGTTATAGATGCCACCTTTAAAACCGACCCCAGAGCAGCTTGTGTGAAACTAAAGACTCCAATTAAGCATTTTTGAGATTTAATCAAATTGAACCTTTTCCACATAATTGAACCTGAAGGCAGATCCTCACGAACTCTAAAACCTCTTGGTTTTAGGCCTCAACACTCAGGTCATGTGACTGAGGACAGCGTAATGCGACGTTTGTAGAGTCAATGATGCTTCTGTCCTCCTCCTTCGGGCTCTGCACACTGACAGCTTTGTTATCGAGCCGTGCATTACGACAGGAAGTAGGTCCGGCCCATGGAGACAACAGCTGCACCAACAGATAAACCACCACTGAGCCTCTCTGAGCCTTCTCTGTAAGGCCTCAGAGACTCGGATCACCATGTAGATTTACAATCACTTGCTCTAAGGAAGAAATACATTTCAGCCTCTACTCAGTTCAACCCACAACTGGAGCTACAACGTTAAACACAGCTAGATTCAATGATGTAAATACAGACATTACATCATATACAGGGGTTGGACAATGAAACTGAAACACCTGGTTTTAGACCACAATAATTTATTAGTAAGGGGTGTAGGGCCTCCTTTTTGCGGCCAAACAGCGCGTTCGTCGGGGGAAGACAAAATACAAGTCCGCACAGTGGTCAGAGGGATTTTAAAGCCATTCTTCTTGCGGATAGGGCCAGGCCTATGTGATACTGGGGAGGAAAATTTTCCTGCTCCTCCCCCAAAACCCCCCCAAAGGGGCTAAAATAATATTTAATCGGTGATGTGCGGCCCATGGGAGATTTCAACTTCATTTTCATGTTCATCAAAAAAAATCTTTACCAGTTTGCTGGGTGTTTTGGTGCATTGTCTTTGATACACCGCCCGCCTTTCGGATACTGTTTTGAACCTTTGGATCACGGGTCCTCAAGAAGGTTCAGTACCCTTTGGGCAGTGAGCACCCACTAGACAAGTATTGGGCCAAGGGAATGCATGATATGGCACCCAAACCATCATGATCCCCCCCCCATGCTTCCTCTGGGCATGCAACGTCGGGGTGGTACGCTTTTTTGGGGGTTTCCCACACCTTTCCCTCTCCCCGTTTGGGGGGGAAAACATAAAGGGGCTACAAAAACAATAATGTTTCACATGTCACAGCCCAAGTTTTTCGCCCCTTGACCATTGAAACCGACTTTTGGTTGGCATGAGTGCCAAAAGGTTTGGCTATAGCACCCCGGCCGTGATATTGACCCTGGGGAGCTCCCGACGGACGTTTTTGTGGAAAAGGAGAGTTGGGGTGCACATTTAATTCTGCCGTGTTTTGGCAGCCGTGTTATTTTTTTTGGATACACCCGGGGTTCACCCGAACTCCTTTCAGACAGCTCCTTTTGCGCCCAAATTTAAATCTGTTGGATGTGGTTCGTCTTTTTGGGTGTATCTGACATTACCTGGATACCGTGGCTCTTGTCATACAAAGACTTGTGTTTTGGTCACAGAGCGCGCAAGACGTGCACCAAAATTTGTCTTTTTTGAACTTTTATGTCCCCCAAAAAGTTGTGTGCATTTCAATATTTTGAGAAAAACTGTGCTTTCCCTGCAATTAAACCCTTCCACTCGCTTTTACGGGCAATGTGCAATCATTTGAAGACTGGTCCCGGTGGTCCAATTTTACCATGAAACCTCCCACACAAAAAATAACAGGTGTTTCATTTTCATTGCCCAAAACCCCTTTTTGTTTTTGCAAGTCAAAATGAATAAAAAATATTCTGGCTGCCAGAGAGGGAAAATCATTATTTACTTTATCTGCACGTCTGGACTGAAATTATTTAGATTTCACACTAATGTTCTGTCTGAAAAAGCAAAACAGGAAAACAGAAACCAAAGTCCTACACAGTTGAAACCAGAGGTTTATATAAAAAACACACATAAACCTTTTATTCTCACTGACGTGAAATCAGACTAAACTTTTACCAAAATGATTTCTACTTAATGAGTGCAGATTACAGCCCCCAGATGATGATGGCATGGCTTTGTAAGCTTCTGATAGGTTCATTCATTACATCTGAGTTAAATAAAGGCACAACTGTGGATGTAATTTAAGCCATCGCCTCAAACACATTGCTTCCTTGTGTGACATATCAGAAGGAGAACTGTGGACCTCCACTAGTCTGGTTTTCCTTAGTTCCAGCTTCCAGATACCTGAAGGTTCTAGTTTCATTTGTTCAAAGCAGCATATATGCAGGTATAAAAACCATGGGGATGTCCCACCATCCACCCATTCAGGAAGGAGACAGGTTCTGGTGTGAAAGGTGTGAATGAACCCCAGAACGAAAGCTGAAGACCTTGTGAAGGTAAGAGTGTCATCATTCAGAGTGAAACGAGACCTGGACCAACAAGGGCTGAAAGGCCACTCAGAGGAGAAGAAGAAGCCAGAACTCCAGAAGCAACAGAAAAACAAAGATTATGGTTTCCAAATGCACCCAGGGACATAGAGCTTCACATTTGGAGACAGGTCCTGTGGTTTGATGAAACTGCACATTGAGGTGTTTGGACATAATGACCATCGTCACTTTTGGAGGAAAAAGTGAGAAGCTTACAAGCCTGAGAACATCAACCCTGGTGTGAAGTGGCCGCTTCACGATGTGGGCATGTTTCACTGTAGGAGGGACTGGTGCACTTCACAAAATACAGCAGATGGCCTCATGAGGAAAGAACATCATGTAGAAACATTGAAGGAACATCTCAAAACATCATCTAGGAAGTGAAAGCTTGGACCCAAATGGGTCTTCCAAATGGACAATGACCCTAAAGATACCGCCATTAGCTACAAACTGGCTTAAGGACAACAAAGTCCACGTTTTGGAGAGTCCATCTCAAAGCCCTAATCTCAGTTTCATAGGAAATTTGTGAGAAAAGCTGAAAAAGGGGAGTGGGAAAAAAAGGTGGCCAGAAACTGACCCAGTTTCCCGAGTTGCACAGGAATAGGCCAAAAAAAAGGAGAAATGATGGAAAGAAACAAAAAGCATTTAACCCGAAACAGACCCTTCAAAGATAATTCTACCAAATAGTAAAGAAAGTTAACTTCAGAACTGTCTGTTTATATCTTTAAAATCTTATTGAACAGCTGAAATATCTGGTTAAATCTGCAAGAAAACAACCAAAGTACTCTACCTGTGTCCAGGGAGTGAACCTTGAATGCCTCAGTTCAATGGTTAAATGACCACTTTCTCTAGTTAAAGCAGATCAAATCAACACCAACATCATGTCCTCTCTTAGCGCGGTTCCTCGCATAAACCACTCTTATTCAGAAAAAGGGGCTGGGTCGAGAGATTCTGAAAAATCCCTCGAGCGGGAGACCAAAGTATGGACAGTCCCTTTCCTTCAATACATCAGAGTTGGATTAGTTTCAGATGGTGCTGAATGCAGCTCAACTCATTTAAACTGGGACACAGGAACACAGCCCACTGCGCTCCAGTTTGGCATTCTCTGCACTGGTTACCAGTTCATTTTAGGGCTAAATGCAGAAGGTTCTCAAGATGAATTTTACAAGCCACACCCAGACCTGATTACTGGCTCACCTGTAGTGTTGCACAAGTACTGCTGTTGTAAAAAAAAGCTATTTCCTGTAAAGGATTAATAATAATTATTCTAGCCTACCCAAAAAGGAGTAAAAATGCATGCCCGGCCCCCAAAAGGGATTTTTAACAAACCTTTAAATGACGAAAAAAAAGGCCCCTTTCTTTGGTTTTGGGCTCGGGGGGAAAAAAACTGGGATTTTAAAACATTTTTATTCACCTGATCTTTCTTTTTTGGCGGGAAATTGGGCAGAAATCCCCAAAAACTTTCAAAAAAACTTGCTGGAAGGCTGGAGTCTGTATGAAGATCTCCAAAAGATGGGATTTGGAGGCAGAACTATCTTTTTTATGGGTCAAACTGGGCCATTGTTGGAGTTAGGGCAGCACCATAAGAGGGAAACATGTATTTGAGCTCCTGGAGTAATGCTGGTAGGTCAACCTCTCCTGGGAAGGTTCTCCACTGCTCCATGTTCTCTGTTTCGGATTTTGTTTAGATGAGGTGTTGCTTTATGAGAGAAGCTCGGGTTGGTTTGTTTTTACTCTGGTTATTTTTATCCAATATTAAAATTTGTTTGATGATCTGAAACCTTTTAGTGACTAAAAACAGAAGGATTCTGTAGGGGATAAATACTTTTTTAGACCACTGTTCTAACATTTTGGTATGATTACATTATGGGCCGCTTGCAGAACCAATGAAACTGGGTTCTTTGCCTTGTTGCCTTGAGTTAGGAGCCTTTTTCTGTCTTTGATTCACATGTCAGAATAAAAAGGCTTAAAAAGGTTCTGGACAGTAAATACCTGCAAAAGCGACTGAAGTCCAAAGATAAACTCTGACACACCCTCAGAAGGTCTGCAGAACCAAACCAGAACTCAAAGCCACTTTGAAAGCAAAGATGAGGATTTTCTCTTGTATTTTAGGTTATTTGTAGCAGAATTCGGCCCAAAACTAATAATTTCCTTTCAGTTTTATTCATTTTTGTAACTTAAAGAAGGAATCAAATTTAAACGCTGAGTGAACTTTCTTCCTGCTCTGCGTTCAGCGGATGATTAATTAAACTCCGAAGGTTCTGACTCACCCAGCTTCATGAGCAGGGCCAGCAGGATCCACAGGGAGATCTCAAACGGCTTCCTAACATGCCCGTAGTTAAAAGCGAGAACGGGGAAAGCCTTCCTGTGATTCGCGGAGTTGGTTCCGTTGTGCTGGTCCGGATCATGATCCTCCTGGGTGGCCGGGCTTGGTTCTCTCCACGTGTCGTTGTGTCCTGTGAGGACATCCCTGGTCCAGGAGGAACCAGTGAGGATCAGGACGATCAGGAGCATCAGGAGGACCATGGTGAATCCAGACCAGAACCGAGCGGGTCCTGGACCGAGCACAGCCATGTTTAGATGGACCGGTTCAGATCAACGGCTGAGGAAGATGATGATGAGGAGAGAAGTGGGCCACGGGGAGGCACAGACTCTTCCGCAGAAACTCTGCGGTCATGTTAAAACCGCGCACACCTGCAGAGGAGCACAAGGTGTCTGGAGGAAGCAGATCAGCTCCTCATCCTCAGACACGAGCCCCCGTCACGCGCTCTGACAGCCCGCAGCTGCTCAGTCTGACCGCTGGAGGGCGCTCTTCTTCTCTCTGCCTCACTGAGCAGAAGGGACACCTGCTGGAGAAGAGTCTTCACATGTTCCTCTCAACAGGCCAGATCTTCTCATCAATCGATCAATCAATCAATCAGGAATGAATGTGGGATTTTTAAGATTTTACTGATTAATAAAAGGTTTTCAATAAATGGTAAACAAAGTAAATTAAACGTATTTATTATGAAATAACTCAGACAGAAAGGATGAGGAAGTGAGGAAATGCAATCACGCAATGATGACAAACAGGAAATAGAGAAATTTGTAAAGACACAAATGTCCTAAAAAATAATTAAAGTCAAAGAATTTTAATATTTGTGAGAAAATCTTGAGTAATAGTAAGTACAATACAGGATATAAAACCTTAAATTTGTTCAATTTTGATAATAGTTTTTAGTTTGCTTCTAAAGCCATCTACAGCCTCAGCTGTCCTGAGGTCTTGAGGAAGATGTGGACCATAATGCCTCACTTTTAGTTTCCAGATCCTCCCCAGCCGACCCGAGGGTTCTGGAGGGCCTGTAGGATAAAAGCTAAACCTCAACCGTTAATAGTGTTTTAAAACTGTATATGCACCTTATAATGTATTCCAAAATGCAAACCACAGTCTTTAGAGTGGGCTCTGGTTCAGGTTCTTGTCTATGTTCTCACAGATGGGAAACATCCAGAGCAGAGTGGTGAATTGATATATTAAAATGTTCATTTATCTGTTTTACTTTACTTTTCATATCATTGTATAAACGATATCCTCTGGTCCAACAGCTGCTATGAGAAGAGGAAGGTGCTGCCATGAATCAATGACTTTTGAGGTGAAGGAACTTTGTTATGCAGGAACTGCTGGAATCATTTTCTCTGCCTCCAATTTTATAAGAACATTTCAGTTTTCTTGTGTTTCCTCCAAAAATCTCAACCCCACTTTCATATGATCGCTGCAACCGACTGAATCCGCTCTGCAACAACAAATTGTCATGTTTGGACAGTATGGCTTCTTATTTTCTGGTGTTTCATTCATGTTCCTGAGCCCCATAGTGAAAAAATCTCTTCCCACCCACCAGGGCTTCATTCCCAGGAATGTCTCCTTTCAGAGAGTGCAGCCGCCGAGCTTTTCCCACAGGGATGGAGTCTGAGCAGCAGAGAGGGAGGACCAAGCATCAGCCTGCACGCAGACGCTGAACACATTTATTTCAGAGCTTTAACTCAGCTTCATGTCTCACATTCAGATAAAATCAGAGCGGATCAGGTTGAATGTTTTATTGACATTTTCTCTAAAATTAATTTTTTTTTTACTTACTGACTGGTGACCTGTCCAGGGTGTACCCCGCCTCTCTCGCCTTGCAACCCAGCGGGGCGAGAGGAAGAAGCGGTAGAAAATGACTGACTGACTGACTGACTTAATCATTAATATAAGCTGTAATAAAAATGCTAAAACGCCTCACATTTTCTAGAACTCAGATGTGATGGCATGGTTCTGCAGAACCTTCAGACCCTCCATAGTGGCTCTGATGAGCTTTGACCAAACATGAGCAATGCTAAATCAGAGGCATTGAAAAGGTATTTCTGGTCAGACTTTCTACTTCTGATGCAAGCAACAATTGTTTTACACACTAATTCTTTTATTTTCCATCATAACATCACAAACTACATGCTTTTCCATTGGTATGGAATTTAAAAAATGCCTTGACTTCATTTTGCAAACATTTTTTAAACCTAAAAATATTTTAGAAATACATAAAACTGTGGTTTTTTTAAATAAAACATCATATTTTCTATGGTAAAAACAAGTAATCTTTATTTAAAGGGTCACTGGCTCTTTGGAGGGCAAAGGTTGCTGACTCTGGTGCTATGACATTAAAATGAAGGACAAAAACAAACTAAATTTATGTTTAATATGGGTGTCCTTTAGGTCAAGTATTTCACAATGTGTGTTTTCCATCTGTGATTAGAGAGAAATGTGGGTAAACTGAGGCTACATTGTTGTTCCTGCGGCTTGTTGAATAATTTAAAGTCAGAAGCTTCAGGATGAACAACAAAACTCAAACATTACAGTAACAAGATACAATAAAGTGACTGAAAAGAAAGAAAACTGACAAACATTTGTGAGATATATCATAAATAAAATAAATAAATTTTGTTGAACTACAAGTTGCAGGCAGAAAGCAAGCGCTTCATGTAAAATCTACTGATTTTCTAATTATTACTGCATTAAAAGAAAACCCCTGATCAAGTCTGGCTGGCCCATCTCACCTTCCCACTTGTCTCTGACTAAAACTTTACTTTTTTCTTTTTAATAAACTTCATTTTCCTCCCAAACACCTGAAACCTGCTTAGCCTCCAACAAAAACCATCTCCGACATTCCCAAAGAGCTTCTCAGTGACGTTTCTTGCAACTTGCCGCCATCTGCCTGGCGCTGTACACAGATACTCCCAACCCTAGCGCAGCCATCATCATGGCGACAGGCTCCATGATGCTGCTGTACGGCTGGACCTGAACCTCACCAGACATCTGCCTCTGCAGAAGGGATGGACAGATGAGGGAAACAAGCATTAAATATTCAGAGAAGAAAATGTTAATTTATGGATGTTTTCACACCAGCGCTCTGAAGCTCGCTTGGAGATGGACTCTGGAAATATAAATGCACAGAAACACTCAGCCGCCCGGAGATGAGCTCTGCAGCTCTGTGTGAAATATTAATGTAAAACTTTCCATTCAGTCATCTCCAAGCTAACAGGTCCATTAAAAATGTATTCCTTCAGGAGTGAACTGAGGCAGAGCTATGGGCTGGTTTAGGTCTGGGGTTCCACTAGGATTTAAGCTGGGACCAGTTCTGATTTCACAGAACATGCTTCTTAAATATGCAATATTATCAGTAAATGTGACATACATTATGAGCCAGAACAGAAGACACCCAGTTCTGCTAGTCCATATGACTAGCTGGTTGGTTCGTTTGGATGGTTGTTTAGGGGGTTGGTTTGGTTTGGGGTGGGCTAACTTATGAGTTAGTTAATTAGTCATTTGGTAAATAAGTTGACCGTTTGGTGGTTGTTTTAGTTGATTGTTGCTCATTTAGTCAGTTGGTTGGTTATTTTGTTGGTAAGTCAGTGTGTTGATCAGTTGCTGGTTGTTTGGTCTCTCAGTTGCTTGGTTCATAGGTTCTGTTGGGTGGTTGGCTAGTCAGATGGTTGATCGGTTGGCTAGTTCTTCAGTTAGTTGGGCTTACGGTTGATTTGAGGTGGACTGGTTAGTTGGTAGTTTGGTTTCCCAGTTGCTTGGCCAGCCAGCTGGTTTGGGGATGGTTGATTGAATCAAATCAGTCTCTGCACTGAAGAATACATCAGCTCAAATAGTGTGCACCTTTTCTGGGAGCATTTAAAGACACACTGATATGGAGTTCATGCTGAAATCATCATGTCTGTAACAGACTCTCACCTGGAGGAGTCGGAAGTATCCTGGTGTCAATCTTCCCAGGCGGAACATCATTCCTGTTGCTGGAGCCGGTGATGAGTCGAGGAGATGCCAGCAGGAGAACAGAGCAACAATCAGTCCAACGTTAGTCTGGGCAACCTGAAAGTTTCTATCAGGAAGAATTATGTGAAATCTTTGCTTTTTATGAGGTTTGGACTTTTAACACTTTTATTCTACGAGCATCACTTGACAACAACAACTTAACACTCGCCCTTATATTCTGGTCTCAGATGATTTCTGAAATGATTTACAATTTAAAACCACAAAACAATGCAATAATTCTGGACATTTTACTTCATGCAATAACTGTTTAGCATTTAGTGATATTAGCATTTAATAAATGGTTTATTAAAGGCTATAATAAACCAAACCACATCGTAATGTGGTCTGATAACAATTATAATAATAATAATCAGTATCATAAATATCTTAAATATCCAAAAACATGCTTATTACTCTCAATTTTAACTTTCTACAGCATAAGCAGTCAGTCAGTCTTCAGGTAAAACAAAGTGTTCCTCACAGTTTTCAGGGATAAAGAGGTCCTCTGGAAGTCCAGACTGGGTCCAGAAACAACACCAACGCTCAGCTGCACTCAGGAGGCTCCTGCATGTCCTTGATCTTTGTCTGGCCTCAACACAAGCGAGCTCTGACGAAGCTTCATAAAAAGCTCCGTCCCGTCACGGATGATTCAGCCATCCAGTGAAATGATGAGAGCTGCAAAAGAAAAGTGGCTCTGTGCAGCTTGTTGCACACTTCAATGAACATTTGTGTTAATGCACTGCAGCGACTTATGTAACGTGAAAACACAGAGTATTAAAACACTTTAAAAGGGTCCTAATCTAGCACAAAATAGAGCTAAAGGCTTTAGTTCCATGAGATTTCAAACTGATACTGGACAACTTCAGATTGTATTGATGTTTCAGGTTTTTCTGTAAGGCTTCTGCTTCTGTTACATAATGGCACAATGTTAAAAATTCATAAGGGGTTCTTGCTGTAAGTTATTATTGATAACAGAGAAAATGCAGATCTAAGGAAGATACTTTGCGGTAAAACAGATTCTTTGTAATGACCTTGCTAAATACCAAAATGAGCTAAAAAGAGACGTTTGCTTGCAAAGGTGAGTTCTTTACTTCAGCTCTGTGTGTCCAGTCATCACCCATGTTGTCTAGACGTGCATCTGTGGAACAGCCCAGTAAGAAACTGGTTAAGGTTGGGGTTGATCATCAGGAAACTAAAGTCAGCATAACGTCCTCGACAGTGATAGAACCTCTGGGGTTAAATTCACAAAGTAGTGCGATTTGCTTCGTTTTCTGCCCATTCTCACATGCAGTATCTGCTTCATTTCTGCACTGGATTCACACAGCAGATTGTATTAAATACATGCAAATATAAAACACACTGAGTCCTTCATATGCATGAGATTTGCAGCTGTTGTTACATTTTTCCCACAGTTGTCCTCTTTTCAAGCACAAACACAACAGATAATCCTAGAAATGGAAAAACGGCAAAGCCTGACAGAGAGCTTCAGGTTCTGACAAGATCTAGAAACATTCCTCAGAGACAAAATTCAGAAAGATGTTTTATAAAAAATATTTTAAATGCACTGCTGCAGACTATAAATAAACTATAAAGGGAACTGATTCATATGCTGCTTTGATAAGATAAAAACTTTCCTCTGACTTTCTTCACATTCTGAACAAGCAGACATGGACACAGGAGCAAAACATTTTTATTATGTCAGAATGAATTCGAGTGCATGTACCTGACTTGAAATCTGTATGATTGGTTGAATTGACTCTGTAGTAAGTGCCTTGAGATGACATGTGTTGTGAATTTCCTTTACATAAATAAAACTGAATTGGACTGAATTGGTTGGGGTGTAGTAGACGTTGTGTGGTGGATGTGAAGGGTCCTCAGGGATCAGGGAGACTTCATGGTCACTGAGAGGCTACATAGATCTGATAAACAGGGTTGGGGTGAACCAATTATTGCGCCTGATTGTTTAAATGTTCTGTAATTATGATTTGTGTTTTAAGAAAATTGAAACGGGATGTAATAAACGTTGAAATAAATCAAGATCAATGTGCTCCTGCAGACATTAAAAGTCTTCAATTTCCTCAGCAAGTAGAGAGGTTCTTGGTTCTTCTTGTAAATGGAGTCTGTGTGCTATCAGGTTAAAACATATACACTAAAAACATGGGTGAATTATGTTGTCCTACATGCTTTATGATGCCATATTTAAACATGGGAAACAGCCTTAGCACAGAAACTATTTTCTCAGCAGCTTTATTTAAGGAGCAGATGTTGCTTTAAGGGCACTCTGATAATTAGACAGACGTGCAAACTCATTTTCACCACAGGAATGGCTTGAAGGCTCTGCATGAGCACTGGGTGGTAGACAAGACTACAAGGTAGTGATTGTGCAGACTGAGAGTCATGTCTGAGTTTTCTGCCCGTTGCCTTGATAGATAACGGAAACAGCTGCACACATAATTACAAACAATTTATTGTGCAAAATGTCAAGCTCTCAGTTTTATTGTGTTCACCTCAAACCCATGCAAGAACATTAAAACCTGTTTGAGTATAAAAGTCTCGTGTTGAACGAGTCAGTTTTCCATTCTGCTGGAGTTCTGCAGCTTTTTCAATCAGTTGAGCTCAGACTGAAGTTCTGGCGAGTGTCACATCAACCCCTGCAGGTCCCTGATCACCAGTGTTCTCCACTGCCAGGATGTGGCTGATGAAAAGCTGAAACAGACACGTAGCGTTAGAGATGCTCAGAAACTGGACCTGTTGAACAGATGCACACGTCACACTGACCAAGGCCTTCATCACTAGATTTTATCTTACAGGATAAAAGAACATTTCTGCACAATGATTTCCAAGACCCTGAAGCCTTTGTGATGAAATGTCTATAAAATGCATGTCAATATGCGCAAAATAATGTTCTTTAAAATAAACTATCTTCTTCTGCTGGTTTAGATCTCAACAAACCTTTGAAATGGTTCCTAAGTATTAAATGACCAAGAACAACTTTAAGAAAATAGTAGAATCTGTTTTTATTATTGGCTTTCTAATGTGACATAGCACACTTTCCAGGTTTCCCTGGGTGCCTCCTCCTGTGTTGCTGTCTAATTCTGACTTAGATGAAGAGACAGTGATGGGTTGACAGATGCAGAGTCAGGCCCGAGCCCAACGGGATCGATCAAAATCCGACACTGTAACTGTTTTTATTCACTGTGATTTTAATTTCATCTACAGAGTTCTGACGACCGCTGTTTGTTTTGCCCTTTCGCACCGTTGGTAGAGACAACCCAGCTCATTCAGCTACATTACTCATGTACTCCCCAGTGAGACATTCAGAAGTCAGGTCCAGAAGTCGGACCTCCAACTAGTCTGAGGGTGACTTTCCTGGACTGGGCCAGCTGAGTTTCACCACACACACCTTTTCATGGCAGTTTTACACCCTTGTTCAGCGTTTATTGTGACAGAAACCAGATAAAAGCAGTGAGTTGGTGTGAGACCTTCGCAGGACGATCAGCAGCAGCATTTTCATGCTTCAGGTTTGATTCCATGTAGTTTTTCCTCTGAGCTTTTTCCTCCTGGAATTAATCCACACAACAAAGGTACCAGGTTAATATTGACAGTAAAGACTCGGGTGTTGAGCTTGACATTAAGATTTGCTGATCTTTGGAAGAAAACCTTCAGGATGTTGTAATTTGAAGTTCTGGAAATGTATCTGTCCCAGGATTTGGCTTCAATCTCCTGCTGTTTCTGGCGAGACTTCATCTGGCATAAAAAACACACATAAAACTCATCTGAGCTCATTTCAAGAGAATAACGATACTTTTAATCAGTTCCAAACAGCAGGAAACATAACGAAGACTGTATGAGTCTTTTAACAAGAGTGAAACATCTTCAGCACCTCTTTGTAGATGAGCATCTCCTCCCTGATCTCTTCCTCCTCCTGCTCTTCCAGGATGCGTGTTTGATCCTCCATTAATTTTCTTGCCGTCTCCTCTGATGTCTTACAGATGGATCTCAGAGCTTCCTGATCAGATCGGATTGGCTTCACGCCATCCAGAATCAGCTCGCTGCAGATCTCATTCCACACCTCTCCAACCTGCAGAGAAGCTCAAAGCTTTCTCAGCTGCTCAGAAGAGACAGCTCCAACCAACCCCTTCGGGGAAGGAGGCCGGCGGAGATCAAGTTAAATCAGTTAAAGTCCAGTCGTTTCTATGTTAAGTTCAGAGGAAAGAAAAACACTAAAATGTGCTGATTGTAATATTTTTGCACAGACAATGAGGAGGAAATGGACCATGTTGGACCTTCTGGTCCTGACTGATAGGTTTCTAGAGTTTTAATTTACAACCAGCAACTCTGATGTGGTTTTCTGTATGTTTTAAATCAGTAACCTCAGGATGATGTGAAGGAACTTCTTTTACTTTCATGAAGAATAAAACCAAAAATGGTTCATTTCTTGCACTTAATCTAAATTATGATCTATTTAATGCTGCAACAAATGAAGGTTTTTTTCCACGTCATGATGTTCCAGCTTCTTCTCCCTCTGTTCTCCTGTATATATGTAGAATTTTTTCATTGGAACGGCTTCAAGGTTTTCCTCATATCTTTTGATTTCAGTCAGTTTAATCTGTGCAGAAAACCTTCAGAACCAGACTTTATTTGTACAGCTTTTCCATCCAAACTCTTTGTTAAGAACTGTTGTTACCTTGAAGTCCAAGTATCTCCTGACGATGCCCAGAGTCACATGATCTCCTGCTGACAGGCCAGGAAGCTCCTGGAAACCTGAAGGTTCAGAATTTCATTTTTCAGCTGGACCGAGGGCAAAATTGTCTGTCAGAGTTGTAAAGGCTGCTAAAACTGTAATAATCTTCTAAAATTCATCGGATAATAATTCAAACTTCTGTAATGATACAGCCGCTCTCTCACCCAAACTGCAGAAGAGGAGGTAAATCTTCGCTCGCAGGTTTTCCGACGTTGCCAGCACCGCTGCGTACGGCGTGTCAGCAGGCAACGACAAACCACTGCTGTCCTCCTGGAAACCAGTCAGGAGAGGCTTCTCTGGATCTGTAAGACAAAAACATACAACTGATCATCTGCTGTATATCCAGTTGTCAGTCAACGTCTGAAGAGAATCCTGGACAACATCACACAATTTAAAAGACAACAGGAAAACTGTCTCTGTGGAAGGAAATTTCTACCAGAAGAAATTAGAATACATCTGTTTTTAGGCAGAAAATGTGTTCTTCTAGTTCTCCCTCAGGTTTTTATATTCCAGTCAGACCTTTAATGCCTCCATGTTGGTTCCGGAGGACTCCCAGCTCCTCCTCTTCCTCCCTCCACAGCTGCAGCAGGACTCTGGGAGCCGTTTGTCCGCTGACATCCCTCCAGCTCAGGATCTGAGGCCGAGTGTTTGGGTTGTTGCAAAGATCCAGCAGGGTGGCGAGGATGAAGCTGTGTATACATCTGGGACTCGCTTGGAGTAAATCCAGCAACAAAGATGCTCCTTCTTTTGCTAGGAACTGGTATTCTGTGAAGCAGCAGCCCACGATGCAAGACCTGACAGGACAAACACAACTTTCTGTCCTCAATTAAGCAGATTCAGATTTTTCTCATGTTAGAGGTTCCACGAGTTCAATTCAATTCAATTCAGTTTATTTATATAGCGCCAATTCACAACAGATGTCGTCTCAAGGCACTTCACAAAACTCAGGTTCATACATTCCAATTAGTCCTAATCATTGAACAGTGCAGTCAGATTCAGTTATTTATTCAAATTGGATAAAAAGTTTTTCTATCTAAGGAAACCCAGCAGATTGCATCCAGTCAG
Source organism: Crenichthys baileyi (assembly GCA_036173005.1). Classification (NCBI taxonomy): domain Eukaryota; kingdom Metazoa; phylum Chordata; class Actinopteri; order Cyprinodontiformes; family Goodeidae; genus Crenichthys; species Crenichthys baileyi. The sequence continues at coordinate 212,994 of JAHHUM010000633.1, forward strand.
TGACTTGCAGCATTCACTCCTCCTGGATGAACATGTAGACAGTGGAAAGGAAAACTCCCCTTTCACAGGAAGAAACTTCCAGCAGAACCAGAACCAAGCTCAGTGTGAGCGGGCATCTGCCACCACCAACTGGGCTCTAAAAAGACAAGCTATGAGCCAGTTTTCAAGGCAAAAGAGCAAATGCAGTCGCTCAGCTGATGTCCCGCTCCAGGAAGGCGTCACAGTGAAACAGAACACCAGGCCAGTTGTAGCTTCTAAAGAGAGAACATAAAGTCCATGGCAGCAATAACTGCAGATAACATAATTAGAGAGTAGTAGGAGAATGTAGCAGAGTGACGAGGAGTGGTCAGTAAGTCCAGCCTAAGAGCAAAAACAGAGCCTATAGCAGCATAACTACAGAGATAGCTCAGGTTAACCTTAAGATCACAGCGTTTTGGACATCCTGATAGTAAAGAATTACAATAGTCCATCCTTGAAGTAACAAATGCATGGACTAATTTTTCAGCGTCACTCCTGGACAGGATATTTGTAATTTTGACAATATTCCAGAGGTGAAAGAAGGAAACCTGTTTAATATGGCATTTAAATGACATGTCCTAGTCAAAGCTAACACCAAGGCATCAGATGTTGCTCTAAAATACCTGCTGGACTTTTCTGCATTAATGCTGCCATCGCAGAAGTAGAAATGAGCTACTGATACAAGCGCATACCATGATATATCCCTAGCCTATCACTACTTAACTCAACATGAATCTCATCCTTGGTTCATATCAGATCTTGATCTTGTCTCCGGTATGAAATGTTAAATCTGAGAAAATATGGATGCATCTTCTTCCTCTTCATCAGGTACAAATGTTAAGTTAATGAAGAATTAAAGAAATCATCCTTCCGATTGGTTTGATGGATTATGAGACTAATGTATTTATTTACTTATAGCTTAATGTATGCTGCAGTTTATCCCAGACATTTTATTCCCACAGGATTTCTGTTGTTGATGTCTGCAGGGATGAAAGTTAAAACCAGATCGGACTCAAGGACTTCCTGACGACGTGGTTATCTGCAACCATCAGACAGAACCTCTAGGAATCGGATTAGAAGCAGAACAGACGCTGATACAGCAGGGTTTCCCCACACAGGCTGGCTTCATCTTCAGGACATTTAACAGTTAAAGTGTTCCAGGTTGAATCTGTTTCAGGATTTAGTGAAGAGAATCTGAAAAGTTCTCTGAGTGAGTCGAGGTTTTCTGTGACAACAAACTGAAGTTCCTCCGGATCTCATTTTGCTTCATTTAACCAAATCTGACTGGTTTCTGCTGCAAAGAACTGGAGCGGGAACAAAATAACACTAGTTAGACTTTTCACTTCCCTTTTAAGCCTTTTTATTGAAAGTTGCCTTCTTTATTATAACAAGCTGAAAGTAGAAAGCTTCAGGACGTTAAAACCATGGTTAGCTTGATCTGACCTTTGACTCTTTTCTGTCCTGCTTACTTCAGCTGGCCAGCTGGGTTTCATGATGTAGCCATTAAAAATAATAACTGACTGAGACGTTTTCAGGCCGCTGTATCGTTTATATTGAAGCCATCTGCAGCTGTAGCTGGACGCTCATATGAAACAAAACATCATGAAGGTTAAACTTATTTATCTAATTTCCTTTTCTTTTAAAATGGTTAGAAATGATCAAAATTATTATCCTGATTGTTTGGTTTTACTTAATGCAGAATATCAAACAGCTTTAATTCAGCAGAATATTTTACTTTTAAATTCGTAGAATTTAACAAAGGAAACCTTCAGATAAAGCTGTTGTGAAACTCTCTGGACCTGCATCCTTTCAACACATCGGCTGTAAAACATGGAGGGGCTCCTATGTTGTCTAGAACTCCACTGCTGATTGGTGGAACAGCCCTAGAGGACCTGGTCCATGTCGGGGAAGGCTCCTCAACTAAACTTTTATCCAACAGAGCAGTCAGACCCAACCGAATCAGAACCAGGATGGATCACCCTTGGGTTGAGGTTTCACACCTTTCTCTATACTAAGTTTATCATTTTGTATTTTCCACCCATCTTATAGGATTGCACCGTGTTGCATTTACTGGTTCCGAGTCCAAAGCGGACGTCCAGACATCCAAACTAGCAAAAGAGAACACCTGCGCAGTTCTGTCTTAAAGGGTTGGTTCAGGTGTTTTGTTGTGAGGTCCAGTGAAGTTCCCTCACCTGCAGCAGACACCTGTTGGAAGTCAGATCACTGATCAGGGGCGGAAACTGACAGTTTCCTGCAGTTTTAACTGCCTTCAGCAGTGGGATGCAGCGCTGTGTTAGCCAAACAACCTAGAATTTCACGACAGACTGCTGTTATGCTCGGTGCTGCTGAGTCTGCTTGGTGTAGCCCGCCAACTGTATCAGTATAAAAACAAAGGCACACCACACTTTTCAGATTTTATCTGTAAAATTTTTTTTTAAATGTCTCTTTATCACCTAAATTCCCAACAGGATACAGTAAAGTTTGAGGATTTACAATGTCGCAAAGTGGAAAGGTTCCGGGTGGGTGGAGATATCATTGAGGCCCGGTATGAGGCAGAAGAACCGCTGCTTCGGGAGAGCTCAGCTGCCAAACAGCCACCCCAATGCTTTCTGCTCTGAGGAGTTTTTACTTTGAGAATTTCCTGCTGATTATCCAAACTGAGAACATACTGACTGCTCAGAACTACTCCTTATAACCCAGCTACTCAGAACTGATCTATTTCTTTACAGGGACAGCTTTCCTATACTTTTCATGTGTTTCTCGTGTCTTCTTTTTCCTGTATTTGTCCAGTGTGTAAATTTATCAGACCTGGATTGTTGTTTAGTATCGTGCAAATATTTGGAGTCTGAGTTGAAAAGGGTTCTGAGTGCCATTAAAGATATGTAAGAAGGTCTGATCATCATTTCAGTTTCTGACCTGATGGAGTGCCGTCACTCTGTCATCAGCGAGATTTCAGATTGTAGATTTAGAGATTAAACCTGTGACACACACACACTTACACAGATTATTTCATTCACCTTCATCAATCAGTGTGAGAGCAGCAGCAGCTCACAGACTCTTTATCTGATCCCTTCCTGGCAGCGAGGGCGCTCTGATCCTCTCAGTCTGGCGGCAGTTGGAGGTTTGCAGCAGTAATCTCCAGCCTGCGGTGCCTTCAAGGAGGGTGAAGTCAAAACAACAGCATCTGAGGCAACCGACGGATCAGTGCGGTTATACAGGAGGGGGCTGATCGGTGCTCTGCATGGGAACAGGTAACCAAACACCTTCAACTGTCGCACCTTTCCCAATAAAATCTCCAGCCAGCGGCCTCATGAAGCTCTCATGTTTATTTTATGCATTTGATGTGTTTCTTTCCATCATGTATGAATTTTACTTGTTATATTTTGCTTCTTTCTTTACTCATTCTATATATTTTGCATTTCTTTATCTGTTTATTCAGTTTACCTTATTTAGAGAAAGTTCTGTTAGAAAACAAGAAGGAACAGTTAAAGTTTTGGGCTCAATATAAATACAGCGGCTCGTTAAAGTATTCACAAACCCGGGACTGTCTCACTTTCTGACGTCACAAAAACTCATGTTTTATTGGGATTTTATGTCACAGATCAAAAGGAGAACATTAAGCAGAGAAACTGCCAAGGGGCCCATGGTAATTCTGGAGGAGCTGCAGAGATCCGCAGCTCAGGTGGGAGAATCTGTCCACAGGAAAACTAGCCGTGGACTCCACAAATCTGTGGAAAAGTGGCAAGAAAAGAGCCAGAAGAAGTCCAGTTTGCCCCAAATAGGATAGAGGAAGGAGCTCTGGTCAGCAAAACGTTACGTGTGGTGAGAAACTAACATCACAGTTAACACACCATCTCCACGCTGCGGAAAGGCAGGTTTATCTCATCCGAAGTGCTTTACAGAACATCAAAGGAATGACAGAAAGAACATTTCAAAGCATAAAAGAAAAATATATTAAAAAACAGATATTAAAGGCAAACAGTTCATTAGTCAGACTCTTTGATCAAAAGCTGCAGCAAACAAAACGTTTTCAGTCCAGATTTAAAGGAACCAACAGTTTCTACGTATATCAGGTTTTCAGGCAGTTTGTTCCAGATCTAAAGAACATAGAAACCAAATGCTGCTTCATCTTGTTTAGTTCTGGTTCTGGAAACAGTGAGTGAGCAGGTCTCTGGGGACCTGAGGGGTCTACATGTTTCATACCTGACATCATTCAGGACTTTATGGACAATCACAGAACTTTAAAATCTATTCTTTGACAATGCAGAACTGGTTCTGATATGATCCATTTTCCTGGTGTTGGTCAAGCATTTATTCTGGTGGTGTTTAAGATGGTTCTACGCTGACTTAGTAACAGACTTCATGTGGTACTTAAAGAGGGTCTAAACGTCAAATCAACATTTTTGCAGATAATCTGTATTAATTGGGCCTTAAGGGTGCTATCTTTACGTTACAGTGCTTTTTTTATTTTATGTCAACTTGTTCAATTCTGCAACGTTGCCTAAAACTGTCTTAGTGCTGGAAATTGGTTCAAACGGTACAGGTCGGTACATGATTACGTCACAGCCCAGCGTTTGGGTATAAAACCGTCTCACTCAGACTCGCCCCTGTAGTGGCTTCCGGCATCACTGAGTCAGCGCCTTCAGCCAGCGGCTCAAACTGAAAAGGCTCAGGCCCACTGGGCTCCACAAATCCTCTCTGAACCTGCTGATGATCTATCCCTGGCGAAACTACTAGCATCGCTCTGCTAACTCTCATTGTTTCAATATGTTCAATTAAGCTAGCTGCCACTTCCCCTCGTCCTCCTGACCACACCCCTGCTTAACCCCCTCCGCTCATCCTCACACTTGGCCACTCCCACTTTGGTGGCATTTTTCAAACTTCGTCTGGGGGCGGAGTTATTGTTTCCCATCGGGTTTAGTTCCACTTTAAAGTTTAGATCCTGTGGTCTTTTGTCCCGTTGAGTCCCGTTGAGCGCTGATCTCAATCGTCATATTGCATTTCGTCTACACCACAGGGGAAGTGGAGCAGGACCAGGGCGAAGCCAGAGGAAGCTCTAGCGGAGGCCCGTAGTCCGACCCGGTTCCCTCAGATCAGGGCCGCTGGCACTGAGGTCCTGAGGTGACCCAGGGTGGCTGAACACATTGAACACCAAACCTTCTGATATTAAAATAAAAAAAAACATTCAGCATTTCCCTTCAGCTCACAATGATGCACAAACTCTGTTTGTCATAAATCCCAATAAACTACTTTGAAGGTTTTGGTTCTAATCGGACAGAACGTGAAAATGTTGATGGGATGTGGAGCTGGAGGGACGGCTGAGAATCCAGCTCCTCTCAGCAACCATCAGCTTCAGGTTTATCTAGAGACAACACTTCAAAACACAAACACACCTCTAGAACCAGAGGAACAAAACATGAAGACCTTTCAGTTCTTCATAATTTCAACATGATGCATGTTTTCCTCTGGAACCTTTTACAGATTCATTTCTTGGAAAGACTCATTTTTAAGGTGTTTCCTGTAGAGGATGGATGGATGGATGAACTTCACTCTGTCCTACTGAACACCACAAGCTAAACCAGCTCTGGGAGCAGTCTGATGATGTCTCTGTGATGCAGAAAGCTGCTTTATGCTCATGATTCACCATCTATCTGCAGAAGGTTTCTCACAGGATTTACATTTAAAGGAAGGGACTAAACATCGAACTTTGCTCTTTCTTCAAAGTGGTATTCATCAGTAGTTCTCCAGGTTCTCTGAAGGTCGGCTTTACCCTTCAGTTTGAGCCCAGTTCCTGAACCCGAGTATGACAGCATGTTGTGCTGCGTGATGCTACAACAGCGAATGACTAGAGAGGACAGGTTATTCTGGAAGAATCTGTCTGACTTCAATAAAACTCCAGAACATGGCTGATGTTTCCTGATGTTTTAATGAGATCAGCTGAGCGGCAAACTGACAGATTTACACTGAAGTAAAGAGAAGCTGAGTTAAAGGTTGGGAGGTATGAGGCACATAAAACTCTGCTTTAGTTTTAAACTTATAGTTTGTTTGTGGGGTCCATATGAGACAGATCCAACACGAACTGTCAACAAAACACTCAAATATTTCAGAAACAATATTCCTTAAAAACTAGAAGATAAAAGAAAGAACAAACAAAACAAAGCAGCATGTGCAAAGATGGAACATTTTCTACTCGTCAGATCGTGACGTTTGAAGTAAACATTCATCTATATTCTCCCTCTGGGTTAGGTCTGGTTCAGTCTGTCAGGACCAGTTCTGTCCCGTCATATAGTATGCAGCCGGGTCCGACAGCAGACACTGGTTCTGTTGGCTGGAGCTCCTGTTTTTAGCATCAATCAGGACCAGAGGGGACTGGGAGTAATGGCTGATGATGTCACTGACTGATGGGAAAAACTGGAAACACAAAACACAACCATTACAAGTGAGTTTGCTGCCCCCTACTGGTCAGTACTTTAAAAGATAACAAGTGGGTCTGCAACCTGAGTCAAATGAAAGATGATGAAATAGGATCAGGATGGGAAATTTAGAGCATAAACACGTGGTGATTCAGCAGATGTTGAGACTTTATGTTAAATACTGATGTGGTTGAATACGTCTATTCTGGCTTCACTTTTTAAAATTAGAATCCATCTTTGAAAGAAGCAGACGTTTTCATATTGCTGAAGAAGTGGGTTAAATGTTCACCTCCTGGGCTTTGAGTCCAGTTCCCAGTTGGAACTGCTGGTTCTGCTGCCTAATCTGGATGTTGTAGACTTTGTCCTGGTAGAAGACCATCAGAGTGAAGGGCTGGTTGGCCTGCTGCCGGGTGCTGTCCCTCACCAGGTAAGCCCCGTCCTGGACACAGACAACAGAAAACAGTAAATAACTTCTTACCTCACCTCAGAGGAACAAACCAGGCTGTTTCAAAAGGTTCTGCAGCTTATTCTCTCTGTCATTCAAGTTGTTTTTCTGTTATTAAGCATCTAATAAGATGATGTGTTCAGGAAGTTATAAGAAATGTTCTTCAGATGTGTGATTTCAGATCCGATTAAGTTCTAAAAGATTTTAACTGAAAGAAAAATTCACATCTCACTGATAATTGTCAAAGATATTCAGAGTTTACCGAGTGTTTGATGTTTAGTTGCTGTTACCTTGTCGACCAGTTTCAGACACCCTTCAGCCTGACCGCGGGTCACTTTACCAACATACCACTGAGGGTCCAGAACCTGCACACCAACAAACACACTGATGAACTGCATGATATTTCTCAAACACTAATACAACAGCTCTCCCTGCTGCTCAAACAGGGGAACAGAAATGTTTTTACTGGCTGTTTTTTCTAAGCTAACTCCACAGATCATTTTAAGAGCTTGTACCAGATTTTACCAAGTTGCTAAAGTTTAAGGTTTTTAAACACTTTTTTAACTTTGTATGGTATACACAGACGATTGTGGCATTTATACCACCCTGTTTATTACCAACATGTACAGATCTGTTTTTAAAGCTGTCAGTAAGCGCTTCTCACCACAGAGGCAGCAGCTGCAGGAAGAGGAGGACGACTGGACCCCACCAGGCTGCCTCTGTGCTCTGCTATGGCTGCAAACAAACACGGCAACGTTTGAGACAGATGGAGCTTTGTGCAGCTAAGTGGTGAACCAAATAAACGGGTTTCATTAAGCTCTAATCAGAACATATTATTCAGAAGTCTGGACTTGATCAGGTTTCTCTTACCAGAGTGAAGTTTGTGAGGCAGAGAGGCTGAAGAAGGAATGTTGGGAGGCAAACTGCTCAAAAACAGACAAAACAAACATGTTAGTGATAATTTGAGACATAAACCTTTACCTCATGACCTCAGATGTGGACAAGAAGCCCAGGGCCGCCTGCTCAGATCAGAACATTTGCGTTAACATTCAGTTAGACAGCGGAGTGCCTCAGGGCCCCATTCTGGGAAAACTGCTCTCTGTTTTATTTTAATTTCTATACGTAGGGGAATGACTTCATTCCTCAAAGTTCTTCTGATTACATGGATAATGAAGAACAATCAAATGGTCCGTGTTAATATTGTAAAGGATTTACCAGCTGGCCTGCTGTGGAACAGGTCCGGGGATCCCAGGCCGGGGCGGCAGACTTTTATGAAGAGGGAACATATTGTGTTTAGGAACTAGAGGAAAAGAAGCATAATGAAGGGATTTCCTTTACTAACTCAGTGGTTAAATGTCAGAGAAACTATATTTAAAGCAATGAAACAACTGATCAATAAAACTCACCATCTTGTGTTTGCTAAAGAGAAGAAAGGGATCAAAGATTAGTCTCCATTAGTACAAATATAATTCCTGTCGTTACTGGAATAACATCAGAATTTCATTTCTTTACACGTGTACATGTAGTCTCTGTAGAACCTGGACCTTTTTTACTAATTCAGACATGATCCGAAGTGACTCCATACATTCAATGTATGGTATGTAACCACAAACAATCTGGACGTTGGCAAATCTTTCAACCTGGAAAAAGCAGCTCCTAACCCAGTGGCCCTCGATAGGCGGCCCGCTTTCCACATCCAGCACCACAACCTGCATATTTGTTTTCCTCAAGCTGTGATTTAGATATGATACAATATCAACGTTTCCCTACCGGGCGGCGCCTTGTATAAGGGAACCAGTTGCCTTCATTCTCTCTCCAACCAGAACAAGTCCAGTGTGCTTGATTGGCCAGGAGACCATAGCGATGATAAAACAAGTACAAGAACTGGCAATTTAAAAGCTCCTTTCCTCAGGGTTCTGAGTTAATAGCTGAGATGGTCTCATCAGGCTGAGACCAACATTCCTGAGATCCTGATATCTAAACGGTGAGATATTTTACTCTATTTTAGCACTGATGTTGTTTCTGATGTTTTATTCACCTTATATTAGCAGAGCAAAACATTTTTACTTTCTTTCTTCAGGTTTTTTTTATATTTGAGTTTATGTCTAATTGCATTATATTTCTGTTGATCTGAACGAAAAGGATATTTTTTTACTGTGGTGTGATAATAAACGGACCCTTGACTTGAAAATATTTTTTGTGGCCCTTTAACATCTGGATCTGAGTACCGCTGCTGCAGCCCTTCCAAAACCAAACCAAAAGAGCAGTTCTGATCCACTTCCGTTAGTTTCAAGGTCCGGAATGTCTGCTGGTTGACCAAGGCAGTGGGACGTCACACATGAAGATACCAAGATCTTTCAGCTGAAACTATGCAGCAGAGGCTTGAGTTCAGGCCAATAAGGAAATGTCCCGTAGATTTCAGAATAACCCCTTGAGGAGGAGGATAATCAGCAGGAACATTCAGAACCTGAACCGATCCTTTAGTTCTGTCAATATTGATCATAGATTCAGAAAAGGTCCTAAATGTCTGATCAGAAGCTTTAAACTGAATTATTAATCATCTAAAATGTATCAATAAAAAGTGAAGCACCGTACCTCTCTGTGTCCATCAAACCTGTGAAAACAAACACATCAAATTAATATGAGACTGCCTCGAGAAACTAAACTCTACACAGAGCAAACAATCGGGGCTGGATCAGAGGAGGACCTGCTGGGTGGTGCTCCTCTGGCAGAAGAGTTGCTCCTGCTCACTGAGGAGGAGAGTGGAGGAAGACCAGGAGGTTTGGACCTGGGGGGATCAGAGGCATCCTGCTGGGGCCTGGGAGGACCGACACATTCAGACACATGGTGAGTAGATCTTCATGTCTGATCTGTAGCCTAACTGATGCTAAACACCAACAGGAAACACTGATCTGCACAGCTCGCTTATCAACAAATAATACACCTCAAAAATCTGTTTAATAAGGATTTAACTGATGTGTGTCCAAACTTAAAACTGCTGGACTGGATCCTAACACCACAAGAACACGTTAAAGGTTGGGAAAAACATCACCACTAAGCCTTAGAAGCATGAAAAGGGACATTTCTAAGGGAACGGTTGAACATTCGAAGCTGGATCAGACAGAATTTCAAACAAGAGATGGTGAGTGATGTTAAACTGGGTTTTATGGTATGATGCAACTTCCTGCTGAGTTCAACACAGAAACAGTCAAGTTTAAAATAACCTGTCATCTGTCATTCACACTTCTTAAGTGGTCTTGGTCAATAGTTCATCAGAACTTCTGAAGAGTTTTTAGGTTTTTTTTGGACTTCTTCTTTGTCCCTCGGGTTCAGGTCTGTGTTCCCATCATACAGACACAATTTGTTCCTATTTTATTGGTTAAATCCAAGAAAAATCCCCAGAATAACTGCTGCTGTCCTCCTGACATGACTCTGTCTCTTCTTTAATTTATACAACAAACATCTGTTTTTGTTTAATTTAGCTTAGCTTAGCTTAGCTTAGCTTAGCTTGGCTTGGCTTAGCTTAGCTTAGCATAAAACCAGCAGCTGTAAATCTATTAGCTTGACTCTTTCTGAAGAAGACACACAATCACATTTTACCACATTTTGTGAATTGTTATGCTTTTTTTTTCTCCGTACAAATGCTTTTAGTTTCTGTGTTAAACTGAATCTAAGTAGAAATCAGTTCTCATCAAGGCTTTTTATCCATAAACTTGGCCTACAGCAGATGACCAGATGAAGGATGAAGAAGCTCTCAGGTCCTCTATTGGGTCCGACAGACATGACATTCAGCAAAATGTTTACTTGCTGGTGTCGATTTTAGTCAGTTTTCATTTTTCCAAGATTTTGGTAAAGACCAAAAATACCAAAATGTTCTGAGAACAACTGACTGGAACTGAGTGAACAGAGTCCAAACGAAGACCGTCAGAAAGCCTGGAGAACTACCCATCAAAACTACTTTAGAAGATTACAAAGGGGTGTCTGTGTACAAACCTCCAGGATTGTGCACCAGGCTGCAAGAAAAAAAAAACAAAATAAAGTTAAAAACATTAGGTTGCAATATTTGTGTGGTTTTCTTTCTGGGTGTGACAACGAGGTTCCTCAGGGTCGAGTTGTCAGACTTCCTATTTTCAGTTTAATGTCACTTACAGTTTAGTGTTTTCACAGTTACAGATTTTTTTTTCACAGATTAATGATGTCAAGTTTATAGTACTGAGATGAATAACGGTAGGAAAAGTGTTATCAGCTGTATCAGATCAGATCAGGTATTTAAGTTTACTTAAGAAAACGTAAAGACAACTCACTCTGTCTGCAGAGTTGTACTGAGGTCCTGAGAAAGAGTGAAAAGAAAATTCATCTTCAGCAGAGAAAACTTTTACAGATTATTCCTGCTATGAAAAAAAATCATGTAAATATATACATATATATATATGTATATATATACAGGGGTTGGACAATGAAACTGAAACACCTGGTTTTAGACCACAATAATTTATTAGTATGGTGTAGGGCCTCCTTTTGCGGCCAATACAGCGTCAATTCGTCTTGGGAATGACGTATACAAATCCTGCACAGTGGTCAGAGGGATTTTAAGCCATTCTTCTTGCAGGATAGTGGCCAGGTCACTACGTGATACTGGTGGAGGAAAACGTTTCCTGACTCGCTCCTCCACAACACCCCAAAGTGGCTCAATAATATTTAGATCTGGTGACTGTGCAGGCCATGGAGATGTTCAACTTCACTTTCATGTTCATCAAACCAATCTTTCACCAGTCTTGCTGTGTGTATTGGTGCATTGTCATCCTGATACACGGCACCGCCTTCAGGATACAATGTTTGAACCATTGGATGCACATGGTCCTCAAGAATGGTTCGGTAGTCCTTGGCAGTGACGCGCCCATCTAGCACAAGTATTGGGCCAAGGGAATGCCATGATATGGCAGCCCAAACCATCACTGATCCACCCCCATGCTTCACTCTGGGCATGCAACAGTCTGGGTGGTACGCTTCTTGGGGCTTCTCCACACCGTAACTCTCCCGGATGTGGGG